>JABUQX010014159.1:35000-40000 GCA_015478945.1 Trachelipus rathkii
GAGAGTCTTTGAGAGAGGAGATAAGTTTTAAGTTTTAAGAGTTGAATTTCACAAGTTTAAGAAGATCCCACTGGGAAATTCCATCCAGATCAACAAGAATGAAGTATCAAAATTAATACGGAAATCCACTATAGATTCAAATTAGAGAGCAGATTTGAAATGAGTAAAAAAAGAGGGTCATGTCATCGGAATAAAATGGAAAGAGTTAGGTGAGCAGCTTAAATGACTATTAATGGAAAGTAGGGAAAGAGGGGGAGACAAGAAAGAACCTCGAGGAAAACTATGATTTATATGAAAAGAAGAAGAAGCCCCATAAACGATATGCAATATGGAGCTATTTGAGAGAAAGGTAGAGAAAAGTGTTCAGACAGAGATAAAATCTTAAAAAGAGGATCTTAAGAAAGCAGCATCGAATGCCACACACAATCAAGTGCTTTGCATATGTCAAGCACTATTACACACAAATTCCCCAAAGTTCCTGGAGCAGAAGGCCATAAATTTATGAGATAAAAAAGTATATCACAAGTAGATCTTGAACACAGAAAGTCAAACTGATGACTGGAAAGAAGGGACTGTGATTCCAGATGGTCCAAGAAATGAGAATTGATTAAGGTTTCAAAGATCGTAGACATAATAGAGGCGAGAGCTATAGGGCGATAGTTAGAAGAATCAGAGCAGCTACTTTTCTTCGGAACAGGTTGGATAATTGTTCGCTTCCAATAGTGAAAAAAAGTGCTAGCCTTGATGAATAGAGAGAAAAGTTGAACAAGAAATGACGCCAGCTCAGAAACATATACCCTAAAAAATCGGGGAGAAATAATATCCTGGTAATTTGCCTTCCAAACGCTCATAGATTCCAGGATAAAATTTAATAATAGGTAAAGGAAAGGAACACTGGAGAGGAGAATGAGTAGAAGGAGGATTTCCAGAATTGTCAGTGTATAAATTAGATGAAAACAGGAAAACTAATAGAATAGCATTTATAGTCTTAGTGTTACAACAGAACCATCAGAGCGAATAAGTAGAGGAAAGGAAGATTTGTAGAAGCTGTTGGAGATGTTTTTGGCGAGAGTTCAGAAATATTTTCAGTTAGGAGAACAGGGTCAAGCCACTTACGTTTAGTGCAAGTCTCCTTTGCTTTTTCGAATAGTATCCCTGCAATTATTCCGTGTCAAAACAATAATTCCAAAAATATTTAACGTAGGGCCTATGCAAAGCTCCCCAATCAGCCGATTTAAGTGTTAGAAAATAGGCTTAGAGCAGTATGGATCTGTTGGTGAGAAAGCATGAAAATTAAGAGATATTAGATTGTTATTAGAGTAGCCAAAAGGAACGAAGATGAAGCACAGGTCGAGGGTGTTCACGAATTGCTTGGGAATATCAGAGATATGTGTAAGTTCCCAAATCATTTGCTCCAGATCATTGAGAATGCTGAATGTCTCAGGTTCCTCCCCTCTTGTATCAAAATGAGGTATGAGAAGACCCAAGCCATTCATTGATGTGGACATTGAGATCCCATATATAAACGATCTCAGTTTTTGAATGAGATGTAAAAGTTTTGTGAGAAATAGTTAAATACCTAAAAAAGGTTTGAAAATCTTCTCAATTAGAAGAAAATGAGTAGAAGCATTAGATTATTGTAGTAGTAGGAAGACAGTTTGGGAGTTCTGTTCAGGTTGCGGGAATTTTTTTTTCTCTGCACAGCTGCTCCAGTTATATAGGGGCCTTACTTGCCCTTGTATGGAGTACTGTTCTCACATTTAGGGGGCTCCGGCTCCATCCTTCTATTGGATAGGGTTAAGTCTAAAGCTAAGAGACTAATAAACTGTCTCCTACTTTCAAACTTCCTTGACCCTCTATCTCTGCGACGTGACGTTGGCGCACTATCTCTTTTCTATAGGTACTACAAC
The DNA here is from genome assembly GCA_015478945.1 of Trachelipus rathkii. NCBI lineage: Eukaryota > Metazoa > Arthropoda > Malacostraca > Isopoda > Trachelipodidae > Trachelipus > Trachelipus rathkii. Next base: position 36,911 of record JABUQX010014159.1, read on the forward strand.
GGTAGATACTCAGGGGAGTATGCCGCTTGCATTCCACCTTCATTGCGTCGCCCTCGCAATACAAGGGGTGCCATGCTCTTGCATGAATTTTGCGTGAGTATTGAGAATCCCAGACTTGTTTGTTGTGGTGCCTCTTTCTTTCCAGCTTATTTCTGTTCTGTGGAAGCTAATTGACCTTCTCTGTTTTTCACTATATTTAATCTTTCTCTCTTTAAAGCACACGTCTGCGCTCACCTGAGAGATTTGCATTAGGCTGGGGATTGGGTGGGGATTTCCATGTTTTATTTTCCGGCCCCATCCCCCTTGAAAAGGGCTCGGCCCGTGAGTGGTGGGTAACTGTAAAAAAAATAAAAAAATAAATATATATATATGTGTGTGTGTGTATTATATATATATTATATAATATATATATATATATAATATATAAATATTATATATATATATATATATATATATATATATAATATATATAGGAAAGATAATATATATAGATATATATATATATATATATATATATTATATATATATATTATATACTATAATATATATATATAATAATATATATATAGTATATATATATAAATATAATAAATATATATATATATATATATATATATATATAAATATATTATATATATATATATATATATATATATATATATATATATAAATATGTATATAATATATATATATATATATATATATATATATATATATATATATATATATCTATATATAATATATATATATATATATATATATATATATATATATCTTTATATATTATATATATATATATATATATAATATATATATATATAGTATTATTATATATAATATATATAATATATTATATATATAATAATATATATATATATATATATATATATTATATATATATATATATATATATATATATATATATATATAATTCTCACCAATCTCCTGTAGACGCATGCATCTGTCAGTTGTTCTGTACGAAATTTCTCCAACGTCCTCTGTCCATCCACATCTCAGACGCCTCCACATCCTGAACGTTCCTTCCTCTTTTTCGTCGTTGCCGCGTTCATGTTGTCGCTCCATCTAACTTTAGGTCTTCCCACACTCCTTCTTCCTTCCGGTATCCATTCCAGATATCTTCTGGGCACTCGTTGCTCCTCCATCCTTCTGACATGTCCATACCACCGCAGCTGACCACTCTCCACTAACTCCACCACGCTCCTCACACCTAAATCTGCCCTAACCTCCTCACTTCTCCTCCTATATCTCTCACTTCTCCTCCTATCTCTCCTTGTCACTCCTCTAATCAGTCGCAACACGCGCATCTCGCACGCCTCCAACTTGCTCTTTGCTCTCGTATTAAGAGCCCATGCTTCATGTCCGTACATCAGTATTGGTCTTAGTATACTTGTGTACATTACCATTTTGACTCGTCTCGAAATTGCTTTTTCCTTCAACAATGGGAACATCATTGCTGTTGTCCCATTAGATTTCCCTATTTCTCTTATTTTAATTTCAACATTGTGTCGTTTTCCTCTGCCACAATGCACCCCTAACATAAATTAAACTGGTCGCGTTGTCTCAGCCTTTCTGCCACGCAAACTTATGATCCAGCGACAATCTCACCACCATCCGATCAACATCAAAACCTCCGTCTTCCCTCGGTTTATCCTCATACCCCTCTTTCCTCCAACTCCTCATCCCACACCTCCAACAAAAGCACAAAACACTGCAGATTACCACTACTTCTGATTTCTCGCACAAAAACAACACACCATCAAGACATTCATCAGCGTATTACCAACACACTCCTCATCTCCAACTCTGTTCCGCACAGGATCTCCCAAACTGTCGCATGTATATAATGAACAGTATTGGGGACAGCACGCTCCCTTGCTTCAAAGCGAACACCAGATCTATAGTTGATCTCCCCGGTCTAAAACCATGCTGCCACTCCTCTAGCTTGTGTTCCACCACCTCTCTCAGTCTTCTCTCCAATATCCTCTCATAGATCTTCGCAGGGTGCGACATTAATGCAATCCCTCTGTAGTTTCCACCAAATTCTGTTTTATCTCCTTTTTATATATGGGGCAGATTGTTTCCCTACTCCATTCACTAGGTACCACCTCATCTCTCCAACACCTGTTCATCAGATTTAACATTCGTCTTGTCCCTTCATCTCCCATTTCTTTCAGCATCTCCGCAACTATTCCATCTTCTCCAGCCGCCTTTCCGTTCTTCATATTTCTCAGCGCCACCATCATCTCCTCCTCCGTGATCAACCACTCCTCCTCTCCTCCATCCTCCAACAAATCAAACTCTTGCAGTCTCTCCTCCACTACGCCCTCCACATTGTACAAATCTTCAAAGAATCTCCTCCATCGTTCGTCAATCTCCCTTTGATTTACTATTAGAGTTCCATTTTCGCTCTTTATAGCTCGTGCCATTGGTGTCGAGCTTTTCCTATAATTCTTAGCTATATTAAAAACCAGCTTTCTTATGCCTGTCAGTAAAAAACATCTTCCTCAACTCATTTCCCATCTTTTCCAGTGGTTTCCTTTTCTATCCTTTTCACTCTATCAGAACTCTCGCCGAGCCTCTACATATTCTCTTCTCTCCAGCTCACCTCCCGTTTTTATCCATCTCCTAAAACATCTCATCTTCTCTCTTACAGCAGTTTACATATATAATATATATAATTATATATATATATATATATATTAGTATATAGTATATATTATATATATATATATATAGTATATAATTTATATATATATAGTATAATAAATATACCGGTATATATATATATTATATTATTATTATATAATATTATATATATCTATAATAATATATATTATATATATAATATATATATATATATATTATTATATAGTCATATATAATATATATATATATATATATATATATATTATATATATAAGTATATATATATGATATATATATATATTATATATATATATATATATAGTATAATATTATATATATATATATATTATACCTATATACTCATATATATATATAATATATATATAGCTTTATATACTATATAATATATTATATATAAACCTA
>JABUQX010014160.1:0-2500 GCA_015478945.1 Trachelipus rathkii
AAGTGATAAATTTTGCTCCACCTGGTCAAACATTTTGGCTCACCCTGTTACAACCAGAGTAAATTTACAAAAACGAATGGTGGTTTTGAACTTTCCAGAGATAAACATTAACGCCATGCAAAATATAAAAGTTTTCAAAAAATTATCGAGCGGCCAACTTCCATTATTTTGGTACGCAAAAATGGATAACCCCATATATATTATAATATATATATATATTATATATACATATATATATATAAATATATATTAATATATATATATAATATATATGATATATATATATAATATAATATATATATATATATAATATATATTAGGGATGTTACCGGAACCAGGGTTCTGGCCGGAACTTCTGGCGTGGAACCTACGATTTTTTAGAAGTTCCGGTTTTTCCGGCCGGAACTAACTTGGTTCCAGCCAGAACTAACCGGAACTTTCTACTTTATCAAATGTCTTTCTTAAAGAATTCAGTAATTGCTTTGCATTTACTCAGTTAATGATTTTCATAAAAAATAATATAAAAATTGAATATTTGTGAACATATCATGATAAAATACCTCGACCGTCTATAGTTTCGAAAAACTCAAATATGAAACAAATTCACACTCGACCGTTAGCTTTAATACTCTAGAACAGGGTTGTTTTTTTTGTTGTTTTTTTTTGTTTTTTAGATTCAAATTGCCTTTTTAATTATTATTTTTATAAAATTAAGTAAATTTTCTTAATTATTACCTAATTAATAATACTTTTAGTCAATATAATTATTTTTAGTTAATTAAGTACTTAAATTTATATATATATACCTGATATATAATCTGATACTCAATTTATTTTATTCTCTTCATTAAACAGGAATGAGCAATGACAGTGATTGAATCTGAACTTAGTATATAAATAAAATATACTTATCATTAATTAGGTGATAGCTATGATTAATTATTAATTTATAAAAAAAAAAATTTGCCTAAAAATATAAAAAAAAAAATGTCATGATTTTTTTATAAAAAAAAAAAAATAACGTCAAAAAATCAGTTGATTTAAATCATTTGATTTCTTGTGTGCCAACCGCTGCTCTCAGAATCTGTAGACCTGAGTATAAATAAAATTTGTAGAGTTATGTATTATTATTTATTATTATTATTATTATATGATTATTATTATTATTTTATTATTATTATATTATTATTATTATTACACTGGTCAACAAAAAAAGGTGAAATTTTTCTTGGATGGACTTTTGTAGCAGATATATAGTAATTCGGAGGTGTTGATTCCATATATAATCTCGGATTTGCTGTATCACATCCCGTTTTCGTGCAATCATTGATCCCTATTTTGACATATTCCCTAGGAATGACAAAATTCATGTGCTCACTACGTAGGCTGTATAGACGTTACAATCCCGCATATATCTACAGTAGCAGCAAGTTTACTGCGGTCGATATTCGGAAAGCATGTGGTAACTTAAGTACGTCTACATGTATGGATGCCAATGACCTGACCTGGATGATGTCTATCATCCATCTGAAATAAAGTCGGATGTCCGTCAATTGTTTACCAGGGGTGAAACCTGAACGATGCTTGTAACGAAGAGTTGTATTTGACGAACGTTGTCCCTCTGAGCTATTGGCTTGGAGGTTGCATGAAAAATGACTACTGGACCATGGCACAAGAGTAACATTTTATCGTAACAGAGAAGCAGAGCTGCGAAGGTTCTTCCAGTCAGATGGTAACCTTGTGTATTGCAGTGAAGTTGCAGGCCTACTACTCGCTATGGGACTCCCAGCATACGATGTACGTGAGTGGCGACTGTTTATTGACACTTCCAAGAGCAGTTTAAAGTGTGTGTTGTTACACAACGGCAACATATATGCTTCGGTTCCAGTAGGGTACTCGGTACGGATGAGAGAGAGTATGCAAATATCAAGACAGTTTTGGATAGGCTACAATATCAGGTACATGGATGGTTAATATGCGTCAACCTCAAAATGGTAAACATTATATGCTCGGTCAGCAAGCAGGTTTCACCAAATATTCCTGCTGCCTGTGCTATTGGGACAGCCGGGCGACAAAGGATCACTGGACCAAAATAGAATGGCTACCGAGGGAAACCTTGACGCCAGGTGACAGGAACATCGTACGTGAACCACTTGTACAGAGAGAAATCATCATCTTACTTCCACTACACATAAAACTTGGTTTGATTAAACAATTTGTGAAGGCCCTAGACCATGATGGTGAATGCTTCCGCTATATATGCTCAACGTTTCCTGGTCTGAGTGACAAGAAGAAAAAAGCTGGGATATTTGATGGCCCACAAATACGGACACTCCTCCGTGATGCTGCCTTTGCTACAACAATGACAGTGTTAAAGGCAAGAGCGTGGAATATGCTTTTTCAGATGTAGTACAGAATTTTCTGGGGAACAGGAAAGTCAAGAACCACTAAAATTGTACAGGAACTGCTAGACAGTTTTCATTCACATGGATGTATAATG
>JABUQX010014160.1:7500-10000 GCA_015478945.1 Trachelipus rathkii
GGTCGAGAAGAGAAGATATAGCAAAGACGGTACTGGGGGCGTCGAGGGTGGGGCACTCCAGAAGGAGGTGCTCCATTGTGTCCTGGGATATACGACATCTAGTGCAGATGGGGGAAGCAACGTTGTCAAGTTTGAATCTGAATTTATATTGCAAAAGATTTGGGTGGTGACCTGATCTGCTCCAGGCGAGGTTAATTTGGTCTCTTCTGGACAGTGATTCTTCTGTAGGGGAGATGTTTGGGGATGGGGTGTTTAGTAGATTGTTATTGGGGCGGTTTTGTAGATATGTGTTTGTTAATTGTGTATGGATGTGAGTGAGCGAAGACCTATTTGGGGGTGGAGGGGGATGTTGTTGTAGATGTCATTATAAAGTTTGGCTGGTGTGGAGGGTGGGGATTTTAGTCTATGTCGGGGGGGGTTAGAGAGTATTCAGTGGAATGGATGGGTTGGATTGAGTGTTTTCTGGAAAAATTGTGTCCCTACCATCTTTAAGTGGGAAGGGATAGGAAGGATATGTGTCTCGTCATGTAAATGCTGGATGGGGGTTGTTTTAGTCAGTCCAGTGATTTATTCTAAGGGCAGAGTAATTTGTAATTTGTTTAAGTTGGATTGTGACAGTGCTGGGAACCATGCGGGGGAGGCATAGTTTATATTTGTTCTGAGGAGTTGTTTGTAGAATTGTGGTAAGGGTGTGGTTTTCTGTCGCTGAGTTGTGTTGGAGAGGGTTCGGGAGGTGTTTAATTTCCAATTGGTTTGGGAAGTAATTTGGTCAATGTGGTGGAGAAAAGTCTAATGAGTGTTGTAAGTGAGTCTAAGTATTTTGGGTTTTGTTTAGGGGGTGGGGTTGACTGTTCAGGATGACTATTGGGTGGAATGTGGAATTGGTGGCGGTCTGTGGGTTAGGAAGTGGGATGAGAGGATTTTGAAGGGGGGAGGGCCTGTCATTCTATTGGTGAGTAACCAAATTTTAATAGTTGCAGGTATTCTTGAGTGTGTTGGGTGTCTGTATTTACAAGTGGATGTTGGGAAATGAGACTGATATCGTCTGCGCATGTAATTAGTTTGGTGGATTAGTTGGTAGGGGTGGGCATATCTCTTGTGAAGGCTAGAAAGAGATTGGAGAGAGGCTGGCACCCTGTGGTACACCGGTTAAGTAGTTTAATGGAGTGTGAGAGGGTGTTTTTATGGAAGACTTTGGCGTATCGATTGGTGAGGAAGTTTGAGAGCCACTTTTTGTCATTGTTTTCTAGGGGGATTGAAGGAATTTTTGTATAAGGATGTATGTAGGGACAGTGTTGAAGGCTTTGTTTATGTCGATGGCTGTGAGTATGGATCTGTGTGATGGGGATTGGTTGAAGCCATTAATATGTGTTGGGTGAGGGAGGTGAGGGCTGTTGTTGTTGATATGATTGCCTTTAAATCGCGTGATTGGAATTTCTGGGAGGTGTGATGTGTGGGATATTTTGGTTTAATATTAGTTTCTCCAGCAGTTTGCTGATGGTGGAGAGGAGAGAGATTGGGCGATAGGAGGAGGGGGAGTTGGGGAATTTTTTGGGTTTAAGTTTTGGGAGAATGAATGCTTGTTTCCTGATTGGGGGTATATAATTGAGTTTCCAGGATTTGTTATAGATTTCTGTGATGAGGAGAATTGCTTTTCCTCCTAGGTGTTTCAGGTGGAAGTTAGAGATTGAGTCTGGACCTGTTGCTGGTGAATTTTTAAGGGTTTTGATTGTCTCTGATATCATGTTGGTTGTAAAAGGAGGTGGAGGGTTGTGATCTGAGGGAAGTTTTTGAGGTGTTTTTTTGTTAACCTATTATTAGGGTGGGTTGGTTTACGGGAGATATTAGCGTAGTGTTTTGCGAGGCTGTCTGCTTGTTGTTTTGAGGAAGGGAGGGAGTTGTCGGGCAAGGATGGGGATTCGTGTGAGAGAGGGGGGTTGTTTTGCGAATTGTTTAGTTTTTTGATAACCTGCCAGGTTTTCTTATTATCTATATGTGAGATGTTGCTTTGTAAGTATTCTGTAAACTTGTTAGTGGTGTTGGTGGTTATGAGATTGGAGATCTGAGTGTTTAGGTTAGCTATTTGGTTTGTGGTTAATGTGGTATATGGTCAGAGTTTTCGGAAGTTTCTTTGTTTAATAAGTTGACTGATTTCGGGGGATAGTTTGGGGTTGTAGGATTTTCTGTGACCCTTAGGTATATAGAGGTTGGCTGATTTAATAATTGTGTTGTTTAAATGAATGATGGAGGTGTGCAAAGATGTTATGTCATGTATTGGTGTAGGATTTATATGGGATTCAATATGGTTAGTAAATTCTGTCCAGTTAGCTTTTTTGTAGTTAGTGTATGTGGTGATCTTTTTTTGGGGAGTTTGGTGGGGGGAGGCCAGAGAAATGAGGATGGGGAGGTGATCTGATTGTAGGTCGGTGGTTGTGTCCCAAGTTAGTCTGTGATGTAGGGAGGGGGAACAGAATGTGACGTCTGGGGAGGTAAGGGATTG
>JABUQX010014161.1:0-29160 GCA_015478945.1 Trachelipus rathkii
GCGGATGTAGAGCTGGCAGAAGATTATTCTCAAAAAGATATTTTTTATATTTTATCCAATATTATGCGGAGAGGGGGACTAGGGGGCTGAAGGACTTACATTGTTGATGCGGGTTTTGTAATATATGTGAGGTGCCTAATATATATATATAAATATATATATATATAATATATATATATATATATTATATATATATATATAGATATATTTAATATATATATGAATATAATTTATTTAAATATTAATATTATATTTTTATATATAAGGTGTTTCTAATGTATCCATTACAACGTTGGAGGATTGATAGAGGAGGTCGAGTGACCAACTCTTTCAGTTGAGCAAATTCACGTAAGGTCCCACGGTTATCCTACTAATAAATGAAATGATAATAACTACGACCTCTTGGGGTATTATGTATTATTCTTTCATTATTCATTGTAATTGTGGAACACAACCTGTACACCTTAGGATTAGAGCCCTCTTCTTACTCCCTTACCGGAGTAACCTGTGGACCTAAGTGGACTTTTACCTCCTTAAAAGGTTTGGTCATCACGATCGAATCTCCTCTATCAAACCTCCAAGTTGTAAAATGAACTTTTAGAAAACCCTATATATATATATATAATATATATATAATATATATATATAATATATATATATATAGATATATATAATATATATATATATATATAATATATATATTATATAATATATATATATATATATATATATATATATATGGAATAGACTGTAAGTCTAGGCCTATCCCAACGAAAAATTACTTCATTATTTTCATTTACTTTTACTTAATAGAATATTTTTCCTTAGCTTAGCTCACTTGGATTAATTAAAAGTTTGTTTCCCTTATTATTTATTTAAGTAATTGATTTATTTGTACTTTGTACATAATATTACACTTAACCTAGGATACGTAATTTATAAGCGTGCAACGCGCTAATAATATATTTTCGTTCTCATCATTTCAAAAACCAGAGTTACCAACACTACATATTTAAAGGCGTGTTCTTGGCAACAATATTACGTAATTCTTAAAGTGTATTCAGTCAAACATATAAAAAAAATATTTTATAAAAATCATTTTAATTGTTGTTTACACTCGATAATGAACAATTGTTGCACGTTGTGACTTTTGGAGGGTGAATTTCTAAGTTTACTTGAGATTCACACCTGAATACCCAGCCACTTCTAAAGTACTTAATTATTAGAAGAATGGAGAAAATTAATGAAAATGCAAGCACAGACCGAACTTAAATCTAACAAAATGACTATACCTAAAAAGTAATCAACATGTTACATGGAAGTTTCACCTTTTTATCACAAGAGTATACTGGCATTAGAATATGTAAACTTTAGCACCAATAGAAATTTTTATAAATTATCTACTTCATCACAATTATTATTAACATAAAATATGGCTTACATTTTATATAAGTTTTTCACATTGCACTTGATTATTCTTTTTATGTACACATTATTTCCAAGATAACTTTACTATCGGATAGGGGCTATGATATATTGGGTTCTAGTTTGTTTTCTGCTATACTGATTGTTTTTTAACTAATTACAAATTTTGCATTTGCAGACGCTTTAGCACGTATATTTTACAGGTGGTTAGGAGTAAATTCTTCATAAAGTGGGGGTCCTAAGAAAATTTTTAGTTTTTCCGTGTAAGTTTTCATGGACATGGGGAAGGAGGACTCTAGCTGATATATTCTATTAAGGCTCCCAGGAGAGTTGGATTTTGGCCCATCATTAGATGGCAGGGGTGGATTCCTTCTGAGTTCAATTGGGGCAGTACGCAGACACAAAGCAACAAATGGAGGAAAGATCTAGCCATAATACTTCAACATTTCAACTTCATTCCGACAGCATGGCTCGCCAAATATCTCAAACAAATGTTCTATGGAGTTTTTCGATGAGGCCATTGCTCTGTGGGGTATATGCGGAGGTAAAGTTATGCCGGGATCCTAACTCCGCACACACACTCTTGAATAAGTCCGATGTAAACTGCGTTTCTCTATCAGAAACGTAAGTTTCCACACCACTCCAGCTATGGGGTAGAAAATTCTCTAGTAATTTACCTCCACTATGGTAGAGGTTTCTATGTTTTCAAAGGGAATCAAAAGAGATAACTGGGAAGAACGAGATCAATCAATGTGAAAATTTACTTTATTAGCTTTTGCATTGAGGCATTTAAGAATGTCAATATGGGACAACTTGAAATTTGGCCGATACTGGCTTATAAGATTCATATGGAAGGCTTATTCTGCGAGATTTTTTAGAACCCCTTTTTTTTTTCTTTGGGGGAAAAAAAAACCATGCATCACAACTTTGTACAAAATGCTTTACGTACTTTGGCATATTTTTTCCATACAAAGCGCTTTCTAAGGGATGCCAGCATTTCCTTAACACCAAAATGCCCTAAAGAGTGAGAATAAGATATAACAGGAAGAATAAAGGATTCTGGAACAAAGACACGTGGTGAAAGTGGATTAGATTCATCAACGCTAGTGAGACCAAAGTCATTCCGATAATAATAGATTCTTTTTGCAAGCTTAAGACCTGTATTTTCTTGGTTATTTAAATATTTCTGAAAGTTATACATCAGTTTCTTGTTGCTGCTTGCAGTTCTTTGTAGCCAATCTTGCACTGAAATATTTAAAAACAGGAAATTTATTGAAAAATTGATTCAAAGCTTCATTATACCATCATCCTCTTTTGAAGAATTCTGCTGGGGTAGAAAATCTGGTGAAACCAAGACTTCATCACAGGGCTACTTCTGGAATTGACTTTCTGCTCAGGACATCTGATCTCAGGTTGGAGAGAAGAGGCTTGTTGCTAAACTATTTTTACTTTTTCCGCAGTTAGTGGAAGGAGTGGGCAAATTCGATGCCCTTTCAGTAGGTCTCTAAGCTGGATTTCTACTCAGAAATCTGCAAGAATATTTCTTCTGATTTAATATGATGTACAGTCAAATCATACTCAGACAAAAAGTTAATTACCGGCTCCCTTGCTAGCAAGTGATAGCATCAGTCTCTTTTCTAGCGACTGTCTGTGACTGAAGATTGTCCAAACACACTTAACCTTTCTAGCTTCTACTATGTGGGTAAACTTTTTAATTGTTTTAACCAAGGCAAGGAGTTCCTTTGCTATATACTGTAACCAATTTCAGTAGGATTCAATCGATAACTTTAAAATCCCAGCGGAACTGTATTTTCCATTTTCTGTAGAAATTTACTAAAGTTTCTCATATTCCATTATCAGTGAAAACAGTATTTTGAGCAATATTAGAAGGAAAACCCCAAAATGACATAGCATTTTTGAGGGCTCCAATTGGCCATATTAAGACTTCTTCTTGCTCCCCTGAGGATTCCATTGTTTACTCTACGTTGAGAGTTATAAGCGAACCTTGAGAAAGAAAGAAGAGTGAGAAATAATTTCATTTTATACCAAGAAGAGAAGAGCGAAAATTAGTTTAGACTGCCTATGAAAGAACGTAAATCTCTGATAGTCTGTGGGGTTTTGGGAATCATAATGTTTTTATCCTCATGAGGGAGCATTGGAGCCTTCGGAACACATCAAAACTAACCCGAGATGTCCAAATTTTTGGTTACTTATCAGCACTAAGTTCTCAAGTTTAACAGATTTACCTGTCTTAGTACATTTCTAAAATTCTTCATGTGTCATCATGACTAGGAGAGTAGCGATCGAGGATATCATCAATATATATAAAATGTTAGGGAATTTTAGAAAGAATTAAAGATATGTATTTCGTAAAACTAGTGGGATTGGAATGGAAGCCTTCTACAATTCTATTAAAGGAAAAACTGCAAAAGGAAATTAATAGTTAAGAACTTCGACAATCGGGGTTGGACGTTAGAATGCCTTCTTTAAGTCTAAAACCGAAAATTACTTTAACACCCATGAAGTAAGTTCGTAAAGTTATTTAAGTTAGGGAGACTGAAGTTGTCTCGGACACCCTTTTATTCAGTAATCTCAAATCGGCTACTATTCGACTCACCACTAGGTTGGAAAGTACTGAAATCGAAATCCCTAGGTGAGTGTTGAGAAGAGAAAGTACTCCAGCTTTACTAATCTGCCTCTCTCTTCTTTTTGCCTTATCATATAAACTAGTAGAGATTCTTGCGACTTTTAATGTTTATTGGGGAACCCATAAATTTAAATTTATTATGAATTGAATTCATTTAAGGAATTTTGAGCAGGAGAAAAATCTTATTTAAGGTTGTTTTGGGGTATTTTATTAAAATTCACTTTCATTATTAATATCACTTTTATCCATGTTTTAATTTATTTCTATTTTTATTAAACTTGTAGGAGCATTGTCCTGATAGCTATCCCCCCAGGGATACCATTATTATAAGTATTATTGCTCACATTAACATATTATCTAAATTTTATAAAATTATTCAAACAACATTTTATATTCACCTAATAAAGAAGTATAAAGGGGAAGGCGCAGAAGGATGTTTCAGGAGAAAGGATTAAATTTATATAATTAAAATCGTTTGTTATGGGCAGTGCTTCAGAGTCATTCCCTTGAATGACTTCACAAAATAAGCAGCTGTGGCATCAATTATAATATTGTTGAGTTAAAAATCTAGGTTAAATTTATATTTAGTAAAAAAAATCTATCCTAAAATATCATAAATTACATCAGCGATTAAAAATATATGCTCATAGTCCGCTTTAGCAGGAAATTTAGTTCTTTAGTTATACAATCATAATTGTTAATCTGACTTCCATTAAACAGCTGTAAGAAAGCCAATAGGATCTTTCCTATGTTCTGCAGAAGCCTTGACCAGGCTAATGGAACTCCCTGTATCTAACAGAATAATTGCTTTGAATTAGCTTCATATATAATATACAAAGGAGACAATTATTTGCAAAATTTTTACATTCGGTTACATTTAAAACTTTGGGAAGCACTGCTATTTGCAAGAATCTGCATTTTTCAACCCGCAATGCAGTATTTTTGGCTTGAAACTAAAGGTTCCAGCCCAAAATAACTGAATTTTCGCTACCTTGATAATGCATATCCTTACCTTAACACTATTAAAATAATCGGATAAAGTCAAATTTTCCTATACCAAGATCATTTTCACTTCAAACCGAGGAAGCTCGCCCTCATAAAACAGATGGGTTACGCCGAGTTAGTGCATTTCTATATGAACATGAACCTGGATATTATTTTTATTAGCATGCAAAAATTTATCAATATTGGGTTTACCTATACCGATATAGAATAATTAATATATTCGAGTTTGAGTTGAGGTAGCTTTCCTCCGTAATACGTTCTAATATTGATAATATAGTAATATAATATACTTAATTTTTTAATATAATAAAATCGGGTTAAAACGCACTTTCTTTGTACAGGGGCGTAACTCCACCCCTATACTTAGTTCTGATAGGTAGGGAGTAGGTACCAGCATTATTTGTGATGGGAGCTTGTGCCAACAAATGAGCCATTTTGCATGTGGTGCCTCCTTGGCACCTGGTAGCCATTTCATGGAATGTGAAATGGTAGTAGCAAAGAGGTCCTAACGATGCTTTAATTCTGTTAAGGTATGCTGTGGACTTTTCACCAGGTTTAAGCTCCTACTGAAATTAACGTTTTCAAGCTTTCTCTTATCTTTCTCTCTTTCGTTTACTAGGCGAACCATATTTTCTTCCATTATGTTTGGTCATTTGATAGGAGAGCTACTATTCTTGAAGTTACATAGTCGAGGTTAAGAGAGGACCGCAGAGAAGTTGGACTTTTTCGATATTATCAGTCACCAAATATATAGGCTAAATAGAAATTCCACTCTGTCTAGCCATTTGCCCACATTCCCACTCAAACCGAGGAATATCTCTGCACAGAGAGTACTTTCCTCGTTCTTCGCATGTGGTTTCGGGTGATGGAGTACCGAGAACGATCATTCTCACCGATAAGCTAATATTAGATCTGTGACCTCATTCCTATTTAGATTTTGTGTTGTCCTCATTATCATTTATTTCATTTGATTCACATCTAATGATGTAGTGTGGAAATTCCAGAACTATGGAATTATTTAAATTTTGAGCACCAGACCTGCTTCTAGTCGAAGTCATCTTTGTAAATCGCAATAATTTTTTTTTTTTTCAGAATAGTCAAAGATTTACCCAGGTTAGGGGCTTAAAATATTATTGTTTATTGATTTATTATTATTAGTCAGTAGCCTATTTATTAAAAGCTTATTAGTTTTTTTTTTTTTTTTTTTTTTTACCACTCTTATTTGTACATTCACTTAAAAATTTTATTTCATTGTTTTATTAGTTATTTTGTAGTAAAATCACTAGAATCACTTCAACTACACAATTACCAAAGTAGGCTAATGTAAAATTGTTATTTTCTTTTTATTTCTTTCTCTTTTTTTTTTTAATATACCATTTATTTATAAAATAGGCTTGTTGCCATAAAAATAGTTGTAGCTTATATAGGTCCTAATACTGGACATATAGTTCAGTAGGCTAGGCTCTTAACTAGGTCTGCCTAGTTTTATTTAAAGTTTTTTTTTTTTTTTTTTTTTTTGTATACTTATTTTTATCACTTTTATAATTTTAGAATATTTTCTATCTTGCTTTATTGTTATTTTTGAATGCACTAAAAAGTTGAACGCAAATATGTGCTTGCGTAGCCTAGGCTATACCACAGTTACTATGGCTATACTGTACTATTTTTCCAAAGTTATTAATTTCACTAATATTTTACTTTTCTTAATTTTTTTTTAATTTTAATTTCTTTTATTGATATTTTCGTTTCTTTTATAATGTTTTTATTCCTTTGTTTTCGTTCACTCTAGGCGTTCACTCTAGGGTCAACCAGACGTGGAATAAACTGTAAGTCTAGGCTGTCTAGGCCTATCCCAACGAAAAATTACTTCAATATTTTCACTGTTACTTTTACTTTATTTGAATATTTTTCCTTACCTTAGTTCACTTGGGTTAGCTGATTAAGATGTTCCCTTGTTATTTATTTAAGTTTACTTGATTTTATTTGTACTTTGTACATAATAATTACACTTAACCTAGGATACGTAATTTATAAGCGTGCAAAGCGCTTAATAAAATATTTTCGTTCTCATCATTTCAAAAACCAGAGTTTACCAACCACATACATAGTTTACAAGGCGATAGTGGGTGGCTTGGCAACAATATTTACGTAATTCTTAAAGTGTATTCAGTCAAACATAATTAAAATATTTTTTATAAAAAATCAAAATTAAGATGTCTGTTTACACCGAATACGAACAATTTTGATAAAGAACAGTTGTTATCACTAATGAGTATATAATATAATATATATATATAATATATATATAATATAGCTATATATATGTATATATATTATATATATAAATAGGTATATATAATATATTAACTATATATATTATATTATCATATATATATATATATATATAGGTGCTCATGGATTATGCTGCTAGATTAAAAATACCACAAAAAGTGATTTAAATATTATTGATGTATTAGGTGTATTATTATATAATTATTATTTTATTATTATTATTCACCATTATTATTATTATTATGTTATTATTGATTATTATATTATTATTATTTATTATTATTCGTCTTCATTTCACTTCATCTTAATCTTCATTTCATCTTTATTTTATTATATTATTATTATATTATTATTATTATTATTTTATTATTATTATTATTATTATATTATTATTTTATTATTATTTTGTGTTGGTGAGTGTTGTTGTTGTTAGTCGTTTGTGTTGTTGCGTTGACTGTTGTGTTCCTCGTGTTGTTTTTGTGTTGTTGGCGTTGTTGTGTTGTTGTTGTTGTTGTTGTTGTCCGTTATTGTCAGTGTTATTATTATTATTATTATTATTATTATGTTATTATTATTATTATTATTGTTATTATATTATTTATATTTATATTATTATATTATTATTATTATTATTATTAAAAATATTATATTATTATTATTATTTATTATTATTATTATTATTATTATTATTATTATTATTATTATTATTATTATTATTATTATTATTATTATTATTATTATTATTATTATTATTATTATTATTATTGTAGAAAGAGTGGGCAAAATGGAGAAACTACAATAAACGAAACCATGGAATCGGAAATCGTTGTTCAAGCTTTGAGGCTCAATACATTATCAAAATTAACCTTTACCGACTGTTCAAGGTAACAATAGCTTAATTATTAATTTACCTATAAAATTAATAGTTTCCGAGTGTTCAAGATAGAAAATAGCTATAATTTAACTTATTATAAAATTAACCTTTTCCGACTGTTCAAGTTAACAATAGCTTAATTATTAATTTACCTATAAAATTAATATTTTCCGACTGTTCAAGATAGAAAATAGCTTTAGTTTAGCTTTTTATAAAATTAACTTTTTCCGACTGTTCAATGTAACAGTTACTAAAATATTAATTTTACATTTTTTTATATAAAGTTTAATTATTCCGATTGTTTAGGTTAACAGTAGCTTAATTATAATTATTTATTACTCGATTATTAATTTTAGTTTTATATATTTATTAATATCTCTTAAGCTCATCTCATTAGTTTTTTGTAAGATGATAGTTATGATGAAATCTTATTCGTCATAATAATCTTCTTATTAAAAAGTTTGACAGTCATCATGATCATACTTCTCACAATAATCATCATAATAAAGAGCATTTTGAAAGCAATAGTGATTCTTAATCACAATAATCATTTTAATAGAGAGTAATTTGACAGTTATTGTGGTCTTAATCACGATGGTCATCTTTACAAAGATTATTTTGACAGATACCATAAAGTCTTAATTATCTTTCAGATTTGACGACCTTGTCAAGGATGTATTTCCTGGAACGCATTTTAGAGGCGTTGGATACGAACAGCTAGCCGAAGTTTTGAAAGAAACTTTCGAAGATTTGGGTCTAATACCTAATGAAAAACAAATCAAAAAAGCTTTGGAGCTTTATGAGCAGCTTCAACAGAGAATGGGTGTTGTTATTGTAGGTCCTTCCGGTTCAGGAAAAACAACTTTATGGAAAACTCTTTGTCAAACACTACAAAAGATTGATCATAAAGTTAAAAGATATGTAGTTAATCCCAAAGCCATTCCAAGACATCAATTACTTGGTCATATTGATCATGATACTCGTGAGTGGTCTGACGGCGTTATAACAGCTTCCGCAAGACAAGTGGTAAAAGAACCAATTGATGTTACCTCTTGGATTATTTGTGATGGTGACATCGATCCAGAATGGATAGAATCACTTAACTCTGTCCTTGACGATAATAGATTATTAACGATGCCATCTGGAGAGAGGATACAATTTGGTCCAAATGTTAATTTCCTTTTTGAAACACATGACTTGTCAAGCGCCTCACCTGCTACAATATCTAGAATGGGTATGATCTTTTTAAGTGATGAAGACACTGATATTCGAGCAGTGGTCCTGTCGTGGCTTAAATCGCAAAGTGAAGAAGGCAAGAGATATCTTGAACCTTACATTGATCAGTACTTTTTCAAAGCTCTTAACTGGGTCCTTAGTGCTGGAGAGTCTCAAGTTGATACCAGCTTAGTTGGATGGGTATGGAATGGCCTGTCTCATCTATCAAATATCACAAGCAAAACTCATTTTGCTATGGGTTTAATTCGTGGTTTGGGAGGCAACTTACCAGAACCTCAACTTGTTGAATTTGCTCAGAAGGTTTTCAGTTGGGTCGGCGAACATAGTCCAGATCCACAAAAACCCTTGAACGTCTTTTATAACGAAAATAGAGACACTCTTGAAAGTTATTCCTCTGAAAACATCGACACCTCTTCCCTTTCAGTCAATGATAACCCCATAATTCTGACAGCTAGCGCAAAAGCATCCTTAGATTCTTTCAACATTTGGCTTCAACCAGAAACTTCTCAGCCATTCATTCTTGTTGGCCCAGAAGGCTGTGGAAAGAGGTATGTCTGACTAAATCAATCACTAGATAATATTTTTGCTTTTAATTTAAACAAATGAGCAACAAATTCTTTTAATTATTTTATCAGTTAAATATAGTACTAAGACTATCAATATAACCCCCAAGAACACCACACGCAAAAGCACGCACGCACGCACGCACGTACACTTGTGATGTCATTATCATAGTCATTGAGGGTGCAGACATTCACCGTCTTATAGAAAGTTTTTAAGTAAATGGAATACGAAAAGTAATGAAAAAAAGAACTTTTTAAATATATGAGATACGTAGACCTAAAGTACATTTTAGGGATGGGACATCGAAGTATTATCGCACGATGGATACGATAGTTTTTCTCATCAGAGGCATTTTCATTTTCATTCAATAATTATTTTTATTTTCATTTATCGAAAGCACTACGAATATCTTTAAATTTTTGGTACATTTTCCTCACCTCATTTTAAGTCGCGCAACTGTCTACATTAATATGCAATGAAGACAACTTTGCAATCATTTTAACAGTATCTTTTCCTTAAAAAATTGCTGTTGATTTTTTAATATCTTAAGAAAAGAATGAGACACAAAATATTTTTACAATTATTTTGTTTCATTTTTTTAACACATTTTTTTTCATCTAAAGACTAAATCTATTTGCGCTACATTAGACTGTAATTAGAATATATAACTAAGAAGAAAAAAATAAATCTTAGAACAGATTCACTAACTTTGGCAGCCTTAAGCAACTTTTGAGTTTTGTGCATGAGTTATGACATGTCTAAAAAGTTTTTATTTAACATCATATTTTTTTCTTTTGTTTCTGTTCTAATTCCGTTTTGAGGAAACATTAATTAATTATTATTATTATTATTTTTTTGTACTTAAAACAATTAATAGGAAGTTTAAACTTTAAGAAAAAATTTTCTTCTTGATTTCTGATAATCCAATAATATGGAAAAGGGTATGCTATAAATTTATTGGTCAGCTTTTAGCATAGAAATAATCCAGTTCCTCTATTAAACACTGAATATAATTTATTACAAGGTCAGTCTGTACGGATTTAAAGAAGTTTTTATAACATTTGTTTAGAACTGATCAAAATTTGTCTAAGCGAGAATTTATTAAAATAATATTTTGTATTTTGATTATTTTATATTATTATTTATTTTTATTATTATTATTATTATTATTATTATTATTATTATTATTATTATTATTATTATTATTATTTAGCTTCTTTAATTTTACCATTATTTTTTAATATTATTATTTATATTATATTCTTTTATCGTATTTTTATTGTTCTTATTATTATTATTATATTATTTTATTAGTTTTATTGCATTTTTATTTTTATTTTTATTTTTTATTATTATTTTTATTTTTTATTTTAACTTTTATTAATTTTAATGTTAAATATTTTATATTTTTTCTAATTCTTTTTTATTTTTCATTTTATTTTTTATTTTTTATTTTTTTAATTTTTATTTTTTTTTATTTTTTATTTTTTTATTTTTTATTATTTATTTTTTTCTTAGTCGAATTATTTATTATTCTTTCTTTCCATTTTTAGCCTGACGAGACCTTTCTTCTTCTTAGTTCCTATTAATTTATTATTGCTATTTATTTAACAATTTAACAAATAAAGAATCTTTCTTGATTGTTGAATTCTACATTTTTAATTAAATTGTTTATTAATGTTTAATTAATAAAAAAATAATATAATCCATTAAAAAACCATTTATTGTTCTCTGGAAGGTAATTATGAAATTTTTCCTCCGCTAGAAGACAGCTTCATCTAATAAATTATTAGTGTTCTTTTTCTTACAAAAAAAAATGTACAGAAATTTAATTCTTGTTTTACTTTAATGTCAATTGCTCTCAATTTTGGAAGTTGAAGCTCTGAAGATCGAAATTTAAAAACAGAAAATTTCAAGGCAGATATAAAAATAATCTTTCCTGTGAAATTCTTCACTTGCCATCAAAAAATTTTGGTATAAAAATTATAATTAATATTGGCAGAAGAGCAACTTATTGGGCTCGATTCCCAGCTCTGGTTTTTAGTTGCGTGAGACAACAAAATTTTAATAGTTTCTTTCGTTGAAATGTCGGAATTTTCATATTCACCAATTTCACTTACATCAATTGATACAAAATTTTGAGAATTTTAATAATTATAAATTATTATTTAATTTTAAATGTAAATATATATTTTGGAAAGTTAACTTGAAAACTTAATTATCATATTTTTTGTAGGTCATTTCAATACCTGGCGAGTTAGTACCTATTATAATTAAATATTTTCTTATTTTATTATATTTATATATAATATTAATATTATTATATCTTATCATATATATATATATACTATTATTATTACTATATATATATATATATATATTATATATTATATATATATATATATATTTATTATTATATATATATATTATATATGGCCTTATTAAAGGGACGGTGAAAGGAGTTTCTTTTTCGACTGTTGTATGTTTCTTTCACATTTTTCTGTTCCGTTATATTGCTACGCACCTCACCTCTAATCTGGGGATAGCGAGGTAGAGTGTATATATATTATATAATATATATATATTTATATATATATATTATATAATTATATACTATATATATATTATATATATTATATTATATTTATTAATATATATATATAATATTTTATATTATTATTTTATATATATATTATATGATATTATTATATATTTATGATATATATATATATTATATATATATATACTATATATTATAATTATAGTATATAGTATATTATTATTATATAATATATATATATTATTATATATATATATAGTATGAAACATACTTTTTGTGTATTTCAAGCTAGATCTGACTCAATCAACTGGTTTTCTAACAGAGAAAAGAAACTGTTCAATCGTCCAGTTGTCAAATATAAAAAGAACATTTTTTTGATAGAACTTTTATCGTATTTTGTATACCCTGTAATTTTTTGAGTGAATAATTACGGAAAGTTAATTTTATATTTCTTCTCATTTTTACGATAACAGTTTTACATAAATCAAAATATGACGATGTGTTCCCATTCTTTTACATTTAAAATTTACTGTCACCACATTATTCAGAAAGACTCAGTTTATATATTCGGTTCCATGCAATGCTCTAACAGATTTCAACTTGGTCTTCTGTATTGCAAACACGTTTATTAACATCCCAGAAGTCTCAAATTTCATCACATTGGATCAGGACGAACAAAATGTTTTTAAGAATTCATATTAAACACATTAATGTAACGGTGATATTGACAAAAAAGGAATTCAACTACTTATCATATGTTTCCGACGTTTCGAATATTCTGTCCACTTTCGTGAAGCTTACCCCTAAAAAATATGAGAAAAATATTATGAAACAAAAGGAAATTCATTGCAATATACATACTTTAAGTTAATTAATATATAATAACTAATAATAAATAATAATAATAATATAATATATAATATTTAATATAATATAATAATAATAATAATAATAATAATAATAATAATAATAATAATAAATAATAATAAATATACAATAATAATAATATTAATAATATTAATAATAATAATAATAATAATAATAATAATAATATAATATAATAATAAATATAATATATAATAATAATAATAATAATAATAATAATAATAATAATAATAATAATAATAATAATAATAATAATAATAATAATAATAATAATAATAATAATAATAATAAATAACAATAATAATTAATATAATTAATAATATAAATAATAATAATTAATAATAATAATAGCTAAATAATGAAACGAAGAATAAAAATAGAACATTACAAAATGAAAATTTAATAAAAATATTTAACACAGAAAACAAACAATAATAATCTTAAAGCAAAATATATATATATATATATATTATATATATATATATATATATATAATATATATAATAGTATATATTATATATAATATATTATATATTATATATATATATATATTATTATTATATATATATATAATACGATATATATATATTATTATAATATAATTTTATATATATATTATATCTTTAGCTATATATATATATATAATATATATATATATATATATTAATATATATATATATATATAAAATATTTTTATTTTTTTTATTTTTTTGAAAAACCCTTACCTCTATTGGTCATACTCCTTGTTAAAAGATCAACTATATTGTGCTAAAAATTTAAGGCGTGAAGATGTCGAGAATTTTTCTGAACTTTTTTTTCTTGCATATGGAATTAAACAACTTCAAACCTTTTAGAAATTTATTACACAGATTTTGTTTTTTATTTTGCCTATAAACCAAAGAGATTTGCATTATTATATATATATATAGTAATTATCACCGACGTATGCATATTATATTATAGTATATTATATATTATACTATATCTATATATATATATAAATGTTACTATTACTATTATATTATATCATATATATTCTATATTCTACATAATAATTATATAATTATAATATTTAATATTAATTATATATATTATTATTACTATATAGAATATATATAGTAGAGGATGTAGTATAATATATATAGATATAGTGATTTCATTATTGTGGGTTTGGTTTTACATAGGTGTGTGTTATGACACCCCAGGGATGACGTGAATTGTCTTGAACCTATCCCGTTTACTTTCCAGTAGTTCGTGAGTCTTGGACTATAGTACATGGAAAGACTTCACAGCCGCAACACGTCTCAATTCTTTCAGCTGCATGGTATCAAGTTAAAAATGCCTCTTTATACATCGCTGAGGATTTTGATCAGCGATGAGACCATTTCTGGCTCAGGAAGGGTATGTTAACAACAGGAACTGTCGTATTGGCTGTCTAAGGTAGCACCTTAGGAGTTTAAGAGTACCAGCTATTACAGTCTTCGCAGACTGCATATCGAGTATTTTGGTTGTGGTTATGGGGCCGGCGCGATATTCATATCTTCGTTCCAATTCGATTTTCTTCAAAAGTATTGAAGGTCCGACAATAAATGTAACTGGAATAGGGTAACGTATATCGTGGCATGATCGTGTTAACGATTATTTGGCTGCCACAATTTAAGCCCGTGGCCTCCGTGAGCTTTGTTTTCACAGACGGCAGCTTACTTGCCATTACAGCGCTCGCAAACAATGGAACTATTGTGTCAGAATCATTTTGAAGAGCAAATACGATTCACGTTTGGACCTTTGTGAATTGGCCTCCTAGATCGCGCGATATCACACTTGGATTATTTTCTTTGGGGTTACATGAACTAGTCTTCAGGGATAAGCCAGCCTCATCCACGTTAGAAGCCAACATGGCTCGCGTTATTCTGCGAAACGTCGCTATGCTCAACGCAGTGGTCCACGACTGGACCTTCAAGATGACATTAACTGTAATCGCGCAAATTAAATGAGATAATCTTTAAAAGTAAATGAAAAATAATAATCAATAATAATAAAATATAATAATAAAATTTAAGCCTATTCCAGTATCAAAAATTATAAACTTAAAATTCTATGGTACCTACATAAAACTACATAAAGAAAATGAAAATAGGAAAACATGCCTTAATTAAATAGTACCATATGTGAAACATGTACCGGTACCTTTTTCACATCTCCAAATTTTCCAATTCCAATATCGCCAACAATATTTATGCTGTGATGTGGAATTACTGTGACCTTTTCTCTAAGGAGACGATAGTGATCAGGTGATGATTCTTCATTGTCCAAATAATGAGCACCAACCACATATCCATTTTCATAATCCTGATTAGGATTCTGAGCATGAACTGCTAATTCTTGATGATCCCCACAACGGCGACTTATATTTTGTCTAAAATGAACTTTTAGAGCAAAGTATATGAGAATGGAAGCAATCAAAAGAAATGCAAATAATCCTATAGCAATTGATACTAAAGTCAGACCGTAGCTTTCCTCTATCACACCTGATTTCCTATAGTCTTCTTGCCCTTAGTGGAGCCTTATGGGAAGTATTGTGTGTGTGGTGTGTGTGTGTGCTGTGTGTGTGTGGTGTGTGGTGTGTGTGTGTGTGTGTTGTGTGGTAGTGTGTAGGTGTGTGTGCGGGTGTGTTTAATGTCTGGTGTAGGGTGGCCTGTAGGCGTAAGAGGCTTCACGCCTCATTGGCATTTCCCTAATTTCCAAAATGGATTCTCTAGGTAAATTTCGTAACTTAGGGGGAAAATTCGGTTCAAGCGAAGGATCGAACCCGGGGTCCTGTGGTCATGCGACTCTGTTGCAACTATTGATTGCATCACGGTGGTGACGTTTATACATATCGAAAGCTTTTGGCATGCGTATGGCAGGCTTCACTATCTCCTCAAGCTCGCCTTCCTTTCTCTGTTTCCTAATTCTCTCTTTGCTTTCCTCATGTCAAGGTTTTCCGTCAGATCGTGTCCATACGCGGAAATCTGGTTGATAGAGCAAAACTCTTGGCTTCTTTATTGACTAATTATGGTGTTTGTTCTATCTTCCAATACTTATGGTCTTACGTGTTTTCCTTAAAACATTCGATGATTGCTTTCTCAGCTGCACTCTAACCGTCTGTTCATGTCTGCTGTCTGGTTCATCTCACACTCTCCATTTATCCACTCGATTTTAGAATGCTCTTCCTTCTTTTCATCTAGAGTTTGTTTTTCTCGACTTCACGCTTCCCGATTTTTTATTCTTGCTGATGCTGGAGTGGGTATTTTCCTTTCTTGTTGTGGGTCAGCATCTCAAACTTATGAAAGTCAGAACTATTCTAGTTATATAAGAGTCTTATCATCCTTAGTATAGAGAACTGTTCTCACATTTGGGAGGCTTCTGCTCCATCCAACTTTTGGATAGGATTCAGCCTAATGCTAAAAGACTAATAAACTGTCCTCTACTTTTAAACTTCCTCTGCAAAGAGACGATAGTGAACACTCTCTTTTAAAATTGGTACTACAACGGCAGGTACTCGAAGGGAATTGACCTCTCGCTTTTCATCACCAGTGCGTCGCCCTCTCAGCACAGGGAGTGTCCTGCTTTCTCACGAATTTTGTATAAATATTAGTAACCACAGGCTTGTTCGTTTTGGTGCCTACTTCTTTATAACTACCCCAATTCTGGGGAACTTCTTGCCCTCTTCTTTTTTTCCTGCTGTATTTAAACTTCCCGTTTTTAAGGCCTCCGTTTTTGTGGATTTTCTTTTATTCCTTATTTTATAATTCTTTCCCTACTTGAAGAGGGCTCTGATCGTGAGTTGTGGTAATCTGTTTTAAAAAAAGAAAGTAAAATAATAAAAATAGCAATAATAATAAATATTAAATAAAATAACGAAAATAATAAAAGTATTAAATTAAAAATAATAAAAATAATATGTAAAAATAATAATAATAAAAAAATTAGATTGAAATTATAAAATTAATAAATGAAAAATAATAAAAATAAAACTAAAAGTAAATAAAAATTAAAAATAAAAATAAAAATAAATAAATTAATAAATAAGAATACAAGCACGCTTTGATTATTTTTACGAGATGAACAATGTCATGTTAATTATATATGCTTTTAGGAGGTATATCGCACAGTTCATTGCCCTTGTGCCATATTAATTAATTATTAATAATATATTTTTTTTATATAAATTCAGAGACATCGTGTTCTTCTCTTTCAATATTAAAATATTTTTTAACTTATTGCATATTTAAAGTCCATTGTGTCTTCATTGCGGTTTACATTACAGAATATTAGTGGTCTGTTTATTGTGATTATAAAGAATTATTGTAACTTCGAAGGTCATTAGTTAGTATTTGAGAAAATAAAGGTTACCAAAATTGATCACTAAAGCAACCCTTGAGAAACTGTAGTAGGGAAAGATGATACACTATCAGAAAGTACTGAAAGGGTTTGGAACCATTATAAGCCTATTAATTCATTCAGGAATAAGTTTTGTAGAACTATATCGAAAGCTGTAGAAAAATCTAATGGCTATAACACTCATATTTGTTTGTAATATTGTGATTTGAATATATTTTCAGTAAAGTTTTTTGGTTAATATGCTAAATTGAGTTTGTGATAGAAACCCCTTTTGTCATGGAAATGATTAATAATTTGAGAGTTAACCTTCTCAAAACTTAAGCAGTTGTATGGAGAATTTGAAATAGTAAGAAATGTTTCGGGATTAAAGTGTCATTGGCTGAAGAGAAAGAGATGACTCTTGCTGCTTTAATTCATTTGCCCAAATGACTTTTTGTGACTAATGCAAGTGAGATTTCATTTATGCAATATTTAGAGCTTCAGTTTGGTACATTTTGACCGTCTGAAATTTTGTTCTTCAGACCACTTACGACGCACCTAGCATCAAGCCCTTTACACGATTTCAAATAATTTTGACTATTATATTTTCCCAGATAGTTAGTAAAAGATAATTTTGCTTAGAAGACTCACACACCTACTTTTTAATCCTTTGATAATAAAGTTAAAGTTCAAATAATTGACTTTGTGTTGCTCGTTTGATAATACATTTTCGCTTATTTAATTAATGTTAGTATGTTTTGGTTACTCTTCCCAATAAAAAGATCACACTCTTATAATAAGGAATAAGAATATGATATTGATTTTGCTTTAAACATTATTATAAAAAAAAATCCTATAAATGGTAGCCGAGCATTAATAATTTATACACCAGTATGTAATGTAACAATTAATTTACATAAATAAATATCACTCATCGATTATAATAATAAATATATAATAACTAATAATAATAATAAATTAAATATATAATAAAATTAATAATAATCAATTAATAATAATAATAATAAATACTTATTATATAATTATATTTAATTCACATAAGGATTAATAAATAGATTATCGTATCGTCATAATTTAATACAATATAATAATAATAATAATAATAATAATAATAATAATAATAATAATAATAATAATAATAATAATAATAATAATAATAATAATAATAATAATAATAAATAATAGATAATAATCAATAATAAAAATAATAATTATGAGATAAAAATGATAATGATATAAAATAATAAATAATTAATAATAATAATAATATATAAATGCATATATAATGATCATAATAACATAATAATAATAATGAGATAAAATAACAACATAACTTAATAATAATAATAATTAATATATAATGTAATCAATAATTAATATATGATATGGGAAATTAATAATAATAATCATCATAATAATCCACATAATGTTTTAATTGTATCACTAAAATAATAATCAATCAATAATAATAATGAATAATACATAATAATAATAAAATCAAATAATAATAATAATAATACATAATAATAATAATGAATAATAATATGTATATTAATATTTTCTTCAAATCTTTTTTAAAATTGGAGGATTCAATAAAAGGGACAATTTTAAAAATGTATTTTTTTATATTTTTCTACTTAAGATAGTTACAATTTCGTACTGATAAAAAAAAATGAGACTTATATTGCTGACAATGAATATTAATTAATATAATAATAATAATAATAATAATTAATAATAATAATAATAATTAATAATAAATAATACAATAATAATTAATATAATAATAAATAATAATAGATAAATCAATAATAATAATAAATCATTACAATACTTGATAATAGTTAATCAATGAATAATAATAATTGAATGAATAATAAAGAACAAGATTATAATGTACCAGATTATTACAAATAATATGATAATGAATAATAATAATAAGTAATAATGATAAATAATAAATAATACGATAATAATAAAGAACTGACAAATAATAATAATAATGAATAATAATAGATGAATAATAATAATAATGAAAGATAATAATAAATATTAATAATAATAATGAATGAATTGAATGATGAATAATATAATCAAATAATAATAAAAATATATAATGAATAATGAATAATTAATTACAATCATCATCATCCAATTAGTCTTCTTCTCAAGACTGGGGGTAGGTGCTGCGACTCGCACTTAGAAACAGTAAAGTAGTAGAAGAATCAAGTATGACTGCAAGTCCGTGAGCTAAAGAATAAGCCACAAGAACTAGTGTGTGTTATCGCAGCACACCCCATGTTTTACACGTAAAGCTAGTCGAGAAACTCGTGCCGAAGGCATAAATCCCTATTACACGTAACCCTAGAATGAATATGTCCACAAGGGAATTCTGTAACAGTCTTAATCTGACGAACTCCTGGTAACCTAGTCCCATTGAACTCTCTCTATGTGCTAAATCTCGTCAATGTGGGCTCATCACTGCTTTGCGCCCCAGGTTGAACCGGGCGCGGCAACCGACTATCACCCCCGCCATATCTCGTTACATATCAGGGCCTGGGTATCGTCACCTAACACAACCCAATTATCAACACGCAATGACCACCCAGGTAACAACATTTCCCATCGCAAAACTAATTCTAAGTGCGAATGCATCTCAGATCTTAGTATTCGCATTTCTCTTTGCATTCACAAATTATCTAATTGACCACCCACGCCTCTCGCCCAAGACGTCACCTAACCATTTTCTTCACACTGCTACAAGGCGATTCCCCTTATTGACCATCAACCCAATTTCCCTAAAGTTCATTACATTCTTTGCGGCTCATTGGCTCATCAGCCCGGTCGATTCCCAGGCACACTCGACCACATATCAACATCCGCTTAAACCAACACCCGACTAATTTCCATCTTTTCCACATACAGACTATCTCAAGAACGTCCGTTCTACGTTTTCATGTTTTCTTCCCTTTCAATGCAAAAATTACCCACCATAAAAATCGTCTGGCCTTTCTTCTTCCCACAATTGTTGCACACCACACAACTCGTTCTTAATACCGTTCATGTTCTCATTCTATTAATTCTTCAGTCTCACGACCTAACACGTCCTAAGACAAATGTCCACTATTCGTGAGTATTACCAACGCCCGAAACCTTTGTAGATACTT
Source organism: Trachelipus rathkii (assembly GCA_015478945.1). Classification (NCBI taxonomy): domain Eukaryota; kingdom Metazoa; phylum Arthropoda; class Malacostraca; order Isopoda; family Trachelipodidae; genus Trachelipus; species Trachelipus rathkii. The sequence goes on from JABUQX010014161.1 coordinate 21,039, forward strand.
CTCTTACTGTTAGGACTTTCTATTAGTCTAAGCAATTTAGTTACGATCTTATTCCACAGAACCATAAAAGCCTACCCAGCTACTTCCTTATATGTATAAAAACTAGCCAAACACCCCTTATGAGCACAGGTACTAGCAAATACACTCCCAGTATCTTGTAAACTATCAACACTTGTCTTCCAATAATGATACCAACACATAATATCAAAGTCATCACATAAAAAAAGGCAAATTAACCCCTCGTGCTATAGCACACCTATACACCCTCTCAACCGACCGTTATAGTCGCCTTCTACATCAATTCATTAATCTTTTATCATATCCACCTTATTTGGTAGAGTTGAAAGAAAAGGAGTGGATACAGAATGAGAAAAATAAATGGAAACTTTGAATGGATGTTTCTGCGAGTCACTGTGGAGAAGGCGGCATTATTACCAGCCGGTGGCAAGGGATTGGTATATAGTGGTAGTGTGTTGGGGATACCGCGCCGGCATGATCATTGGAGACCCCGATACAAAAAGTGGATTGAGTCATGGAAAAGGAATGTCTGAGAGGAGAGAAATGGGAGTTTGGCAGAGGCAGAATAAGGTCATGAATTAGGAATAAATGGCCGGGGTTTGTGAAGGGTATTGGTCTGTGGCCCACCTGGGACACAGGGCATGACACCCCACCCCATCTTCCCTCCGCCCCTACCATGATGATAGGCTGCGCAGTCCACCCACCATCACCTGTCGAGAGGTTCCCACCCGTGCGGCCTTTTCATCCCAACATACGTATGATCCTGAATCCCGATGAATTATGAAACCCTACCGCAAGGAGAACGATTTTTTAGTTCCTCTGACCTTCGCGCCCGGGAATTCTCAGCCATGCTTAACAATACGGATTAACGAGGGCTCGACTATTGATTAGTACTAGCTGGGATCTCTTACCTTTCGACTGTTCATGTTTCTTCTACACCTGTTTCTGCTTTGTCCTGACGTCATGGTCCACGCGAGGACTGTCCTCCCGAACCTACAACTTAACCAACGCATACCCTACTCAGCTTTACTTGCGGGGAAATATAAAGGAGAGGACTTAGATTTTTATTTACTATTAAGTATTATTTCTAGAAACTATAATACCTAAACTTACCCTATTATAGCCTATATTATCATGATTATAGCTATATAATCACCTGCCTATAAATATCTCTCATCTAATTATATATATAAACTCATAGATGTAATAAGAATCTTCTATGCTAAAAGCTAAATCTTTGACCGTGTAATTTATATGAATACCTTTATTTTTATTTAGTAGGAAATCCACTAAGTCATCTCTCGCCTTATGCCCTGTATTCAGTGTTTCTACTAGATGAAATCAGCAAGAAATGTCAACTGACCCTCAAAAACTCAATATTGGGCTTATCCAACAGAAGTCATCGTTAAACACAAAAAGGTATCATCGATTAATCAATTTTATGGAGAAGTTTTTGCTTTCAGTTCCCAGAAGCACTGGAAGAACCATCCCATAAATGGGAAGCCTTCTATGCCAGTTCTTCGATTGTATACAGAACTCATGAAGGACTAAATAAGCGTATATATCTTTTAAAAATACAAGGCTTAACCAAACTACTCTCTCCATTCACTATTCCGCTTTAGTTAGAGGAACATATGCATCAGTCGCCATTCTTACAACATGTCCCAGAAAACAAAACTTTCTTCCAATCTTCTGTACTATATTCCATTTACCCTTTTTACAATCTGTTCTAAAGCTCTTCTTCTTCATAACTTAAGTTAATTAACTCAAATTAAGGTTTTACGATTTCAATAGGGAACGTGATATTTCAATAAGATTTCAATAAGGAACTTTCAATATCCAATATATGATATATATTATAATAAATATTATATATATAAGCTAATAGTACCTTATATAAGTAAGATATTGATAAATATAACAATATATATTTCTTTGATTAATCATATCAACGGATATTTGATATATAAATATCGATGTATTAATATAAGAATTGAAAAAATAGTAATTAAGTAAACGAGGAGACTTATAAACATTAATATACTATACATCAACTAATAACATTATAGTATAGCGTTTATGCACTATAAATACCATATAATAAGTATAAACTATTATATATTTATAAAATACATATATATAGAGAAAAAACACAAACAAAAATTTATCTACATGAAAAATATAATAGAGGTATGTATTATTCTTATATAGAAAACGAAAATATATTGATGAATTAATTAAGCTTCACTATCATCATAAAATTAATACATTAATACTTTTTGGGGATTGCAATAGTATAGATATATAAGATCTACTATAATACCTATAATATATAAAATAAGAGAACTCATTTGGCTACTTATAACTATATTATAATAGACTACTAAATATTAATGCTCAATTAAAATAAGAGCTTCATATTAAACTACTTAATATTAATCGAGTAAATTGATTTAGGGTATACGCTATACTGATTATGTATAGCATAAAATCCAGTGATATATATAAAACCATAAAGATATACAATGTATTTTGATCTACGTTTTATATAATAAGTATATAATACTCATAAATATATACCGATTAAGGATATTAAAGCCAATCCTCTCATTTTCCGACTTTAGATATCAGATCCCATATGCAAGAAATATTTACTTGTAAAACTCATTATGTTATAATAAATAATCGCGAATTATTACCGGGTACATTGTTGTCCTACGTGGAAATGCAAATACAACATATATACATAAAGCACTGACCTATTTTTATATTTATTAAATATTTATTAATTAAATTGTGTTGAGTTACTTGCCTTTAGTTAGTATTTGTGGTTTGGTAACTTCCACTTCTAAAGCCACGCTTGTTCCCCCCCAATCAGCTATCTTTCAGTCACTCGTGAACTGCAGACTCCTTTCTCACCCATAAAAGTAGTATCCAGCATATATCTTCCCGGCATAACCACTTTCACAATAAATAATTCAATAACTTCTCTTTTATAATATAATTCCCTTTGTGACCACATTACCTTTATCCCTTGCCTTTTTCTACTATTATAGTAAGCGCAGAACTATATACTTACTATAGCTGCTCTTCTATACTCTAAATACCCTCGAACTATATACACTTTAAAAATAAATATACGCCTTATTTGGTTACATATCAACTTACAAATTACCTAATAAAATCTCACCATTGACTTGCCTCACATTCATTGATCATATTCACCAGTATTTCATCTAATTAAAATAACTGCATGAGATTTACGACTAATTTCTTTTTATATTTATCAACATACATTTTACTTATCTTGTAACTGCCTACATTATTACACTATAATATATAGCCTGCCAGTACTAATAATGACCCTCATTTACCTAATACCTTATAACCACGCAAAATACATTAATATATTTTATGCAATGTTGTTTCTTTGTTTGGGACAAATCAATGGGTTATACCATCAATAATCCGCAATACAAGTACAACATGTCACTATCCAACGATATTTAAATAATTAACTTTTGGTGGCAAGTGCAAAAATGCAATTCTAAATAGCGTTATTAAATATAGATATATCCTATTTTTTCTTACTTTTTATCTAATTTTCAAATTGTGCTGAAATGCTCTCTCATACAGACTGGGCATGACATGTTTTTTGTGCGACTTACTATGTTAATTTGATGAACTGGTGGAAGCCGTATTAAAATATGCACCCATAATTAAGATTTAATAAATGTTGGTGTTAATATATCATAATATATAATAATAATTATCATATACATAATATATAATATATATATATAATATATATTATTATAAAATGATATATGATACTAATATAATATAATATATATAATAATTATATTATTGCTATCTATAATGTTGACCCGAGCTGAAAATCAATAAGTAATATATCGTTATTTATTAATAATTTTTGTCTAATAGTAATTTTTGTTTTATCTCCTCTTTTCCATTCAGACTCACCGATAATGCAAACTATAATACATAAACCTAACCTAACTTAACCTACGACTCACCAACTTAACTGCTAAATAACCTAACTTATATTAACGAGGTCAAACGCTTGATAAATTTCTATAATATATTAATAATATTATATATAATTATAGTAAATACAGAATAATATATATATAGTATAATAATATATATATATATATATAATAATATATAATAATATCTATATAATAAAAACTTTTCAAAATATAAAATGCACAACACAAACATAGCAGACAAACAGAAAGTTTGTTGTAGTTCATTGTACATATATATCAATATATATATTTTATAAAGATAGATTTATTCCTTTAATTTATTTTGTTTTATTTGAAAATAAGAATTATGTGATCATATCATCATATATAGATATAATAAAAAATAAAAAATAAATTATCATAGATATATATATATTATGTAATCTATAGTATATAATACTAATAAATATAATATCATATATGCAAGTCTGTCCAATATCACTATTAAACTTATAGTAATATTCAATATATTAATTTATTGAAAATTATTTTATTTCCTTTTTAATTTATTGTTGCATCCCTTCACTAACATATAAGAATTCGTAACAATCATATATAGTTATATATAATATATATAAATATATATATCAATAATAATATAAATATAAATATTATATATAATATATAAAAATTTTAAATTAAAAATAAATATATAAATTATATATTAATGTATATGATCATAATATCCAAAAAATAGAACCTTCAAAAGTTCTTGAGACTTTAGATTTTACTAGCTTTGAACCGCAATAAAGGTTCTAATTCGAAGTCCAAAAGGTTCGAAATATTGTGACATAGCAACCCAAGGGTCCTGTGACAGTGTTCTCAGAATCCGTCCTATTACTATGTTCATCTGGAACTCTTAAAGAGTTCTTATAATGTTTATTTTGGATCCACCACTTGATAAAGTTCCCAAAAACTCATCTAACTCTTCATGTAATATACTAAACGGTTCTTTTTTTGGAACCCACTTTTTCAAGAAGGTACTCTAAAAGATGATACCTTCTCTATTTATAGTCCTCCAAAAACGGGTTAATACGTCGGGACAAGCGTGGGGACCCAAATGGTATCTCAAACTGTTCTACTCTGGTAGGTTTTGGAACCGCCTTTAAGGGTTCCACAGCTGAACCGATGTGTACAGCTGGTTCTTTTGGTAACCCTTCAACAAGGGTTTACATTATACCCAAAAGGGTTCGTCATACGGTGACAACGTGGGAACCTAAATGGTTCATCTTCGAACCTTTTTTTCTATCAGAGTCGTACTTTGGTTCACGCAAAGCGGAATACAAAGTACCCCTTGTTCAGGATGCTGTGAATATGAAGGGCCTAGAGAAAGACCAGGGAAAAAAGTTGTATGTTCTCGAGAAAATATGACGAAGTTGTGGCATCAAATATTCATACGGAACCACTGGTTGACCAGTCGATCAAATGTAATATTTCCCACCTACATCGCCATTCAAACGGGACTGAAGACAATTTGTTAGGGCCCTACAAAAGGTGAATGTTCAAATATATGCAGATTTTTTCCAGGGTAGTGCGGAGAAACTCAAAGCTGAATCTTTAGCGGCCCTCAAATTCGCCAAAATCATCAAGGATGACAATTTCATAAATTCCATGACTGATATTGAACATGCTGGAAAAATTTTGTCTGGTTTTTCAAACTTTTTGGCACCAATAAAATCTGCCAACTAGTAGACTCTATCAGAAATTCCAACTCTCAAAAATGAAGCAGATATGAGCCATAAATTCACGCTTACGGTACACAAGTCACTTAGACCGGTTCCGGATAGATCTAGGATTATAGGGAGGAAAAGGAAGTTCCATAAGGATATCAAGTGATGGAAAGAGATACCAATGAAGAATGGGAACACCTTGTGCAATACTTTGTGGAGCCTTCAACGTGAATGTCCACATTTCTGCACACAGCAAGAAATCAATATATACAGCGATTTGAATGCATTAATTGGATTCATTGCAGTGAATCTGCGCTACCAACAGGCCCTATCACCCCAATGCCTATCTTTCAAAAGGATAATCCGATATTTTCCGTGTTTTTATATTTATAGGGAATCACGTTACAACCTAACATAAATTTGTTATTAATTATTGGAACACCTCTTTTCCTCCGGCAAAAAAAAACCTTAGCCAATGAGAAGACGAGGTCATATTCGGAATCAGGCAACAAGTTATATATAAAGATGACCTTCCAAGATGCTTTGCCGCAAATCTGTTGTGCCAGGTATAGTTTTACTTCATGTGCTAAGCCCAAAAGTGAAAGAGTAACTAGTTTTTTTATTAGTACTACAAGCTTCATTTGAAGTTTTATCTTTCATATTGGTTCTTTTGTTTATATTAAACACTTTTAAAAATCACTGCAGGTTGAGATCGATGAATATAATTTAAATATATTATATTATAATATAATAATATAAGAATTAATATGTATATTTTAAAATATTTATAACTTATCTCTAGTTACAAAATGAATAATATATATACAGGAAAGTTAATCGTACAATTTATTGGTGGTTGCATCTGACATTTCCCACACAATATATAATAATAATTATAATATATAATTATAAAAATAATCTATAATATAATACTCTATAATATAATAATTATAGTAAATATATATATATATATGATATATATAATAATAAAATATATATTATAAATTATATGGATCAGTCGAACCCCTGCACCTCCATAGTGTAACTTAATCGAGCAATTGATTGAACGCATCAATCAGCTTACACTTTAAAATAATGCCTAAAGTCTAAATAAAACTGTTTATTAAACGAATTTTATCCACAAAAATTAACATAAAAATTAAATTAATATCTTTATAAACTAATAAACCATAGCACCTTCTATGTAATATTTAATCATTTAACTAACTAAAACTAAGATACTTACTAACTATAAATCTATTTATTGTATATTTATATCTAAAAGATGCATTTAAAAAAAATAATACGAATTTGTAATAGGTTTTCCATATTTAGCTTTATTTACATTATTGGTACAAATTGGCTTCAACTTAACTGGAGGCGGATAACAGACAAATATATAAGGTTATCAATAAAGTATATAATATTATATATAAATATATATAGAATTGTAATGCATAAATAGAGGATATCACTCGCTCATAGAGGATATGTCGAAAGAGAGGAAGAAGAATTGGATATGATAGATAGTTTAATAGAAGAGAGAGAGAGAGAGAGAGAAGAGAGAGAGAAGAGAGAGAGAGAGAATATATACTAAAAACAGAGATCTACAAACAGGCAACAACATACATATTCGTTTCCGTTCGCTAGAACGTCTAATTAAAACATGGGAGCATTTCCGAATTGTTTCGTATCATAAATTGAATTTCGTAGAAAACAAAGCGGTTTTCGTGTCCAACGCAAGTGTTAGTATAAATCGCCACCGTCAATCCACACTACATTCTCCTGAAAAAATTAAGGGCAAAATGTGTGAAAGCGTCTGCACAATCATGTTGTGACACTGACTAAACAAAATATTTTTTTTTTTCATAAATAATCAAATCAAATGATGTGTTTTATAAAAATGCAATTAATTCCTTTAATATTTAATCCAGCTAAAATTAAAGATAAAAATATAAAATAGTTACCAAACGCCGGTTGTATAGGGGGGCATTGCGCAAACCTCCCAGCCACGCCGCCCCGAATATATATATATAATATAATATATATTAATATAAATATATATAATTATATAAATATATAATATAATATATATAAATATTTATCTAATATATATATATATATATAGGCAGCCTCACTCATCCCGAAGCATCATCAGAACAAAAAAATTAATAGGACAGCTAACAGCTATCAGAATCGAAAAAAAAAAATAACATTGCAACAGATACTAATTTCAAATCGATGAAACTTTAAAAAAATCACTAATTCTAATATATAATAACGTACCGTAAATAACTTAGTATATGATAATGATCTTAGATGTGCGACAGCAGACAGTGATGACCTTGGAATCCTGGATTATCCATCAGTGATTGCCATTGC
>JABUQX010014162.1:0-12500 GCA_015478945.1 Trachelipus rathkii
AAAAAAAAAAAGTGAATAAATAAATGCCAAAAGAAAGAACTCCCCCATAGCTTGAACATTTTGTGTAAATTCAGTCTTCTATTCTCGGATAGTTAAAGTTTCACATTTTTTGATGTTCAAGTTTTGCCATCAGATGAGGAAGTTCTGCATAGTGAAGAAAATCTTGAAAAAAAAAATGCGATTTTTAATGAGAGAAAAATTATACTAAAGTCTCAAGCATAAATTAATAAGATATAGTAGTCAATACGCACAAGTCAACTGGGATGAAGTTGTGGTATACAGAATAATTGGGCAAGTAGATGCCATAATACGAAATTAATTAGTATTCCCTATACTTGAACAACCAAGGAAAGGTAGGTTAAAAAGATGAGTATGGAAGATTAGAAACAACTGCCAGGAGTAAGATGAAATCCCTGTTAGAAGAATATTTGCGGTGAGTGGTGTATTTATGTTAAAACGGTGCCCAGTATTAGATAATCATCTAAGGAGAGATCTTTCCAACAGTTACAGGAGATTTGTGATGTTTATATTATATATATATATATTATATAGTATATATTATATATTATAGTATATAATATATATAGAGTATATATATAATATATAGTATATTATACTAATATAGTAGTACATCCATGAAAAAGAGGAGCCGCTTCTGATACTTCTTAGACTATGCCGCTATATGCTCGTCACAGCTGTATTCTAAAAGATCTTTGAAACCCTTCTTTACTCTCACTTCTTAGATCCATCTGAATCTCATTCTCTTCATGTCCGATCTGCCAGTACGTGCTTTGCGGCGTTCGAGGTCTACGTGATATACTTTCCTATTTTAACCGATTATGGTTTTCCGCCTTAGAAACTATGGGGGAGACTTGCGTGTGGCGCTTGACATATCCAAAGCATTGGACTGGGTATGGCACGCGTCACTGCTCGCCAAGCTCCCTCCTTTGGGTTTCCTCCTTCTCTTTGCTACTTTATGTCAAGCTTGTCTTGTCAAAAGTCGCTCAATTATCGCTGTTTGGTTGATGGAGCGACTTTGTTCTTCTTTTTCTGTAATTAGTGGTGTTCCTCCAGGGTTCTTGTTCTTATCTCCTACTTATTTCTTACTCGTTTTCATTAGTGATCTTCTCACCTGCACATCTAACTCTATCCATCGTCATAATGTCCAATGACTCGACCTTCATGTCATTCAACTCTATTTCAATCTGCTGCCCCGTTCTTTTACTTCTACAGAATTGGCCTGCTCGTCTAATCTTTTCCGATTCTATTCTCGCTGACTGGATAGAATTTCGATTGGGTCGTCGTGCAACCTTGTGGAAATTTCAATTCTTTTAAAATACTCAACTTCTACAAATCTCCCTCCTCTAAACACCTTCTAACTTTCCCTATCTCTTTTCGATGGTTTCCTCTCGTCTCTCCTGTTGACAATTATAACATCCATGGCCATTAACATAAACAAAAAAATGTTCTGGAAACCTCACATCCAGCAATGGTTGCTAGGGCGGTCACAAAGAAACTGGGAGAGTTCTTGTTAGACTGTGAGATTTTTTTTTCCTCTTCTGCAGTTCTCCAGCTATACAAGGGTCTTTCCATCCGCCCCTTGTATGAGTACTTGTTTCTCAATCTTGGTGGGGATTCTGGTTCGACCCGGCTTTTGACAGTGGTCGAGGTCAAAAGCAAATAGGTTATAAACTGTTCCTGATACTTTCCAGTTCCTTGACATTCTATCTTTTTCTATAGGTAACCCGCTAGCGGCAGGTGTTCGATGGAAGCTTAACCACTCGCGTATCCACCATGCCTTTACGGAGAGCGCCCCTTGCGTAGGCAAACAAGGGGTGCTGTGGCCTGTCGCACGAGTTTGTGTTTGATGTATGGTAACTCCTAGCTAGTTCCTTGCGGTGCTTTCTTGCTGTTCTGCCACAATCATGCTTCTGTGGAATTCTCTTCCTATCTTCTGTATTCCTGCTTAATTTAATCTCTCTCACTTTTAAAGCCTTGCGTCTGTGCTGCATCTTGCGTAATTTACGGCTAGTGTATTTGAAATTTTTAGCGTGCAGTACACCTCCCTTCTCCTGGAATAGAGGGGTCTCCTGCCGTGAGTGGTTTGTGACAACGTAAAAAAAAAAATATATAATAAAAAAAAAAATAATAAAAGAAAAAAAAAATACATATATATTATAGTATATATTAATATATATATATGTATATATTATAGTATATATATATATAGTATATATATATATATATATAATAATACTATATATATATATATTACCACATTGTTGACATATATATATATATATAGTTATATATTGGTCGTTTCCTAGGCATTAGGCAAGCAGTTCAAAATCGAATTTTTGGTTATAAAAGTTATACACTTTATCTAGTAAACAAAAAGGTTTTTTCGAAAATATATAAAATGATAATTAAAAACAAAAAGAGCGTAACATAATGCATCAGAACTTCCTCATCACAGGTGTCAAACAAATCGAAGAATGTGTGAAAACTTAGTGTTTTGTAATACATTTTGAAAGCATGCTAAACGTATGATAAGTTATGATCTCTTACAAAGATGTTATATTGCCAGAAATTTGCCCATTTTTACACATTTTTGGTATATGGGATACAACTGCATGGCAGAGAAACCCTATGTCTGTGGGTGTGCTCTGCCCTACAACTGTCTCGAACCGGTTGAGTGGAGATTGTAAATATTTAATATTTTATACTGCAAAACAAAATCACTGTTTATGTGGTTTGAAGTTGGTCGCAATTTGTAAATAAACGTCATATATATATATATATATATATATATATATATATATATATATATATATATATATATATATTGTATATTATTATATATATATATTATTATATATATATATATATATGATATTATATTAATTATATGTATACATATATAATATAGTATAATATATATATATTACGTATATATATAGTAATATTATATTATTGATATATATATATATATATGATTATATTATATATATATATATATACTATATATATATACTATTATATATAATTAATAGTATATATTTATATTATAGTATATATATATATATTATTATATATATATTATATTATATATATAATATATATATACTATTCAGCAACGTCCTTTACCTATTTGGACCCCAACTCTAAAACCAGGAAGTCCCGTTTTTTAGAAGGATTTTTAGAAGACGTCCTGGAAGTTTCTAAAAGAAACATAATAACTTTCACGTATAATAATATATATACTATATATCATATATATATTTATCTTATATATATATATAGTATATTATATATATTTAGGAGTAGTATATTATATATATATATATACTATTAGTGATATATATATTAATTATATATATATAGTATGTAAGTATTTTATTTCGTATTTATTTGTGATTAGTTAATATTATCGATTTACGATTACGATGAGTTCCACAATTGAAAGTTATAGGGTTGATAAATAAAGATTTATCTGTTCGGGAAGATAAACGGAGGCTCGTCTTCAACGTAGGGGTTTAAACCATCCTGTTTGTTGCAGACTGAGAAGGTAGTTATGTATCTGTTGTTTTGAGTCTTCCATGGATTGTCTATTTTATGATATATATTTTATAAACAGAGGGGTCTAGGGAAAGGACAGATTAAAATTCAGATTAAAAATTCTTCGGCTCGGGAGCCTGCCGTTCGCTCAAAAAAGTTGTTGCATAAATTGAAGAATTTTAGGCCTTAGATGAATGGTTCGATGGTTAACCAGATGGGTACGGTTTGTGGATTCTCAAGTGCAACACAGGCGGTTATAAATCCCAGAATGAGGGCAAGACGTTTTTTATCTTTCCTAAATGGAATCTTACTAATCTTCATCTTTTAATCCTCCCACCGGATCCCCACAGACTATCATATATATATATATTAATATATATATATATATTATATATATATATATATAATATATATATAGTATATATAATATATATATATATATATTATATATATATACTATAATATATATAGTATATTATATTATATAATATATATTATAATATATTATTATATATATATATATATATTATAATAATGCACAAGAACAGAAAGTTAATCAGAAAAGCCTTACCTAAGTTGAAAGAAACGCGCCAATTCCCTACTGTCTCATATGTCATTTATAGTGCAAGCCCATGGCAGACCAAAAATCCATCCTAGAGCTTTACAGAACAGCGACCGGATCCAAACTGTTGTATCTCGTCAGTGGTCAGAATTGCATCTCCCTGGGCGAGGTCAACAACCATCCCCCTCACAAAACCACGCCATTTTCTCCTATTATGCATCAATTCTTGTCACTGGTGCTAAATTCACATTCCTTTTCTTTTCAAGCACTCTTTTAATGATTCAATCCACTTTTTCTTCTTGGTCTTCCAACCGGTTGGCTTTCTCCAATAATTTCAACTTACAAAAAAATGACTACAGTAGTAGGGCTCAGTTTTCGGAGTAAATGACCGCGACCTTTTTTGACCGCTTTTTCTGGACCGTGGACCTTTTTTTTGAGGCTCGAATTTTACCTGACCGTTGACCTTTTGGGCCCTTTAACCTTTTGGCCTTGACTTTTTTTCGACCAACCCTTTAGATCCACACATGGGTCATTTTTGGCCCAGGGTATTTTTTGAGAACGCCGGATGTTTTTTGAGAACCCGGAATTTTTTTGAGAACCCGGATTTTTTGAGAACCGCGGATTCTTTTTGAAGAACTCCTGAATGTTTTTTGAGAACGCCAGAAATTTTTTTTGAGAACCCAAATTTTTTTGAGACCGCAATATTTTTTTCAGAACCCAAATTTTTTTGAGAACCAAAATTTTTTTCGGCAACCTGATTTTTGGTAACCCTTCGACAGAAGCGGTTGCGCCAAACGGGTTTGCGGGTAAGCAACGCGTTGTAACGTCATTGGCCCTCCTCTATTTTACGCCCCACCTAATTTTTCGACCTTGGTCAATTTCTTGCCCACGGTACAATTTTTTGATCTTCATGTCTAGGGGCTTAGACCCTATTTTTTGATGTTCTTAACCTTTTTTTGTCCTTCCCCTTTGGTCCAAAGTTTGGTCGTCCATGGGTCAATGTTGACCCACGGGTAAATTTTTTGTCCTTCATGGGTCAATTTGACCCACGGTAATTTTATTGTCCTTCCTTTAGGGCTTAGCCCTTTTTTTGATGTCTTTAACCTTGTTTGAGCCATGATAGTTTAGTCCTTCACCTTGCCATATGTACCGGTATGGGTTCATTGTTTTGGCCCATGCGCCAATTTTCTGGCACTCGGTGCCCGCACCCGTCACATATTTGTGGTTGCGTTCCGCTAACTTGAACGCATGTATGGTGATTTATCCTAACTTGAAACACCTACGACACACGCACGACACACACAACCAACACATGCCACACACACACACACACCACTTGATTACACACATTCAGCTATGACACGTGTAGATCGCACATTCACTATGGACATCTTACATTTACCCATTAGAACACTCGTGTAACATTTTCACTGTATTCACACGTTACAAACACAACGACCAATCCCTTTGGTCTTGCGGCGTGGGTCAATTTTGACCCCGGGTATTGTTGTGTTTGTCTCTTGCCTTTAGGCCGTAGCCCTTTTTGGGATGCGTCTTAACCTTTGTTTTGATCCATGATATCTTGTCGGGCCTTGAGACCGCGGCCATTATTACCATGTGGGGTCAATTGGTTGGACTACTGCTAATCTTGATTGGCCTTGTGATGGTTCCAATCATTGCGTCGCAAGGAGTATCTAGGGATGTTCTATTTAGTGTTCTAATTTGAGTATTGAGATGAGGTGCCAGGTGAGTGCAGGTGAGTGGCCAAGTGAGTGCCAATGGAGTGGCCATATCGAGTGCCAACGTGAATGTGCCAATCGAGTGCCAGTGAGGTGCGCACAGTTAGTGTGTATCATTAGTGTCATTAGTAGTTGAATTGTGCTTATAAGTTGGTCGTAGTGTTCATCGTGTGTATACAGTGTAGAAAAAGACTAACTCGTAGTAGGAAGGGCAATCTAGGGCAACGTAATATGACACCAATCGAATCCTCTATACCTTTAATTTAACCTAGGGGGTAGACATACCGCCATATTGAAAAGGGCTATTGCTAGGCTTCAGGGAGGCTAGAAAGGCTTGAAAAAAGTGCACTCAGTTGGCACTATGTGGCACTCACTTGGCACTTATGTGGCACTTCAACTTGGCTCAGTACTCATTGGCACTGCACTTGGCAACTCGCATTTGGCACCTCTGTCATTGGCACTGCTACTTGGCAACTGGCACTGGCTTGCACCACCTGGGACTGGCATCGTAATACTCATGAAACTAATAGTGAACAGTTCCTAGATACTCCTTGCGGTGAGTGTTGGAAACCATCAAAGCCTATCAAGTTAGCGTGGTCAAATTGACCCATGGAGTATGGCCTGGGTCAAGGCCGAAATATCATTGTGTCAAACAAGGTCTAACGACATTTCGAACAAAGAAAAAAAATGCTCAGTTCCCTAAAGGAAGGGACAAAAAATTGGAACCGTGGGTACAAATGTAAGAAGTTGACCGCATGGAAGACCAAAGGTGTGGTCCTGTTGCGTTTTGTTTCGTGTGAATAAGTGTAATTGTAAGTGTCTATGGGTAAATGTAAGTGTCATGATGTGAATGTGGTGTATAATGTCATTAGTGAATGTTGTGTAATAAGGTGGTGGTGTGGTGGTGGTGTGTTGTGTGTGTGTGGCGTGTGTGTAGGTGTTTCAACAAGGTTAGGATATAATCCGCATACTATGCGTTCAAGTTAGAGCATACGAAATACTGTGGAAGCGGTGGGGGCACGAGTGGCCCAGAAAATCTGGCTGTGGGTGCCAAATAATGAACCCTGGTATATTGTGGCAGGTCAAGGACTAAATATCATGGCAAACAAGGTTAAGACATCAAAAAGGGCTAAGCCCTAAAGGAAGGACAATATCAATTCCGTGGTCAAAATTGGACCCATGAAATGAACAAAAAATTCCACCAGTGGGTCAAAATTGACCGCATGTACTCTGTTAAGCTTTTGGAGCAAATGGGGAAGGACAAAAAGGTTAAGACACTTCTAAAAAATAAGGGCTTAGTAGCCCCTGAAATGAATGATCAATTTAAATTTAGCCTCGTGGGCAAAAATTGACGCAGTTCCAAGGTCGAAAAATTAGGGGCGTTTAAAATTATGGGGGGGCAATTATCGTATCATATGCGGTTGCTTTAACCAACCTGCTGTGTGGCGCAACCCTTCTTGCTTGAAGGGTTAGCCAAATAATTCAGGGTTGTCCGAAAAAAAATTTGTGTTCTCACAAAAAATAATTTGATTTTCTTCAAAAAATTTGGGTTTCGCAAAAATTTGGTTTCTCAAAAAATTTGGGTTCTCAAAAAAATCCGGGTTCTCAAAAAATCCGGGTTCTCAAAAAAGTCCGGGTTCTCAAAAAATCCGGGGTTGCTCAAAAAATCCGGTTCTCGCAAAGGGATTACCGTGCGGCCAAAGTAATGACCCTATTGGAGGTAGGACCGAAAGGGTGGTCGAAAAAAGTCAAGGCCAAAAAGGTTTAAAGGCCCAAAAAGGTCAAGGTCAGGTAAATAAATTCGAGCTCAAAAAAAGTCTCGGTCAAGAAAAGGTCAAAAAAGGTCGCGGTCATTTACGTCCGAAAACTGAGCCCTACTACTGACTACCATCCATCCTTTCCAAATTACCAAACCACTTTAAGACACTCCTCATTTATTCTCTTCATTATACTTCCTGGTTTGTAAACTATTGCAGCGGTATTAACAACTTCTTTAGACATTCATTTCAGCTCTATCGAGGTCGTTCCGCCAAGATTTATACATCTGATTAGCAGGTGTTGTTCACTTTTTAATTATATGTCCCCCTTAGTCCATTCAGCCTATAGGTGTTTCACGAAGAAACATAGACTGACCTGGTAACAAAAGAAATCCTTTGATGCAGAAGTCTACTCACTCAAAACTTAGTGAGTACGCCTGCATTCATTTCAAAGGATTTATAAGCCGCATAGACTCACGCTTGCGGCTACCTTTACTGCCAAACTTTTTCGTACGACTCGTCAACACTCATTTCCGTTCGTCTGTTTCATCCAAAATAGAGTCATCCTAAATTATTTAAACTCAAAAACTTTGTTCGTAGTTCCTTACCATCCAACATTATTTCACACTACTGTGGAATCTCCTCCAAAACCACCATAATTTCACAATGTGGCCTCTCCTCTCCTACCACCATCAATTTTCTCTTCTCAACATTTATTTTCAAAACTCTGCCAAACCTCTCTACCAATGCCAAATCACCTGTGTTACAAAAAGTATTGCAGATTGAGTCAGTCGTGATACGCCTCTCTCTCTGCCATCACTACCCTTAAATTTCTTCATCCCTTATCATATATAAAATTTAAAAAAACATGGGGTCTGACATATCGCCTACTTCTAACTCCCTCTATTAATATTAAACCATTCATTTTCCACTCCATTTATTCTTGCACACACTACACTATCAATGTATATACTTTTAATTCCATTCAGAAGCCCTAACCACGAACACCATATATTCATTAACACCTCGGCCCAGAAGTCATTACTATATAATACTTCCTGTTGCAAAACCATTGAAACCTCTATTCATCTCTCCATCCAAACGTTCATTTTACTTCTTTTAGCCATTTTCTCTTGTTTCCACCCTATATAATTCCAAACACCTTTTCTTTAGAAACCTCACCATTGGATTTAAGTACTTTCAACCATGAAACTTTTTTTACTTTTTAATACTTGCATCACTTTTCCTTATTCCACCATTCACTATTGACATTTTAACTACTCGTTCATACTTTAGTACAGATCCACATAACTTAGTCTTGCCTAGCTAGCACACGGTTCTTTCTATTTGCGTCCCTAGATTTGGTTAAAACGTTTCATCTTTGAAAAATTGCTATCTATTCCAAGCTTGATTTTATTGATAATGTTCTCATAATATGTCTTTTTGTTTTCCTCATAAACCTCTGTTTTCATCCATCCTTTTGCTGTCCTTATTTTGTTCCTAATTGGTTTTTAGCTCCTTCTTCTTCTTGCCCTTCTAAAGATGGCTCGCTATAGGTTGTAATTTGTTGTTGCATAAAACAACATGATTTGGATATTCTTATGCTCAGTCCTCGCCCAATCTTGATTTAATATTACCATCACATACTTCAACATCAGTTCTTTACTCAATAAGCAAAGTCAATTATAATCTTCACTTTGGAACTAGTGCTCTGACTTAGCACGATCTCCGTCATACTTAATTGGATAGGTGCTTTTGGTTCGATTCGTTAGATGTATATACGTCGTCATATCTTGCTACTCCTACCTCAGTAAATAATCTCCCTTCTTAACATTCTGTCAATTTTCTTTACCGGGGCAACCCCAATAGGTGATACTGTTATAGTTACTCCTTCTTTCTACTTCACCTTGTATCTTTCAACTATTGAAGCCGCCCTCAACATCAGATTTTTTCTATGAAGTCCATACTCACTCTGCCGTCCAAACTATCAGTCAGGATCGTTCCATGATAAATTTTCACTCGAATCGCTATCATCTCTCTCCTTCAATGGGAATTAATGGTTTTTGCGAATCACAGGACAACCTTAGATCCTTCCTTAACACTTGTTAAATTCACTCATATAATTTTATACTCGTCAGTTAAATACATAAAATTCACGTTTCACAGCTCTGTACCTTTTTTTTACAATCACTCTTTGGTCCGTAACACTCCTTCCTTCCCCTCTCATTCCTCTCCACGTTCCTAGCACACATACATTTCAGCTCCACACCCACTCGTCCTCTAACACTGTTCTTTTCATCTTTGCTTCAGAAGTTTCCTTTATTGTCAAAATCGAAAATTTACCCTTTCTAAATACAGTCCGATCACCTCTCCTCTTATCTTGCCATTTTTAATTTCACTCCTAGGACATTTCTATTTCTTAGATCTTTTCAACGGGCAGGTTTTCGCCTGAGTAAAGTGAGCAATCTTCATTTTATTCAGCTGTATCGACGATCATTCTGGTTTGAGTTGTTATGGCATTTGATCTCCTTCTGATTAAATAAATAATGGTAGTGGACCTGCTACTCCCAGCTCACTGTTCTTTTTTGGCTGGGCGCCTTCTATAAGACACATAGAAAGTGAGTTTCAGGTGTATTTGCATTTGTATCCCGTATCATGTATATATATCGCAACACACACACACACATCACCTACACACATATAAATACATTAGGTTTATTATATTATTATTATATGTTTAGTATATAGGTATATATTTATATATGTATAATATATAGTATGAGTTGATTTATGGGTCGAGCTAGTATTTGAGCCCTGTGTTATTAATTAGGTTATTATGATTTTAGGTCTGTTATGCGTAGTTTCTATCTTTAACATCCTCTTCTATCTAGTAATATAACTTTGTGTTAGTGTATACATATTAGGGTTTTTCCTTAATTTGGACTATTATGTCTTTTCCATTTATCGCCTTTCTGATTATTAAGCTTTATAAAAACGTTAATCAGAGTTCTTCATTTAGTATATATTCAATGATTATGCTGGGCTTGCTCGCTTGTGGTAACGTCGTTAAATCGAAGCGTTGTTAATGACTGGAGTCACGATTTTCAATGACTGTCTCTGACTGGCTAGTTAGATGAATTCGGATCGTCGTGATATTTATTCTTAATGATGATTTATAATTGTATAATAACGATGTATATATTAAATTCATGATTGTACTAATCATTAGAAATGCTATATAACATCACAGACTATATGTATATTATTAATCTATGATTAAACCAATTTATGGTATTATTATTGATTAAATTTTATTATTAGTAGTAAACACTAGGGAATTTCCTGAGACATAAAAATTTGAACGTACTTTAGTGAGTTACGATCCATTGATTATTTTTGACTGGATATTATATATATTTTCATTTTGTTGTTAGATCACCTTACTATGTGGTCAGTGATCAATTTTTTATTAGTGATGTTGTGCAATGCTCGAATTTTTTACTAGTCTATACGTAGTTGAATTGCTTGACTTTGATGTGATAACTACTTTTTATATATTTATGTTGATTTAGCTCGTTGGTTATCGCGTTGTTTTTTGGGTCCTGTGGACCTTTTTGGTTTGCGATCCAAGTGCCCTTTGGTCTTCCATGTGGCTGCATTTGTGTTGGGCCGTGCGGAGCGGTAATTTGTTTGTGTGTCTACTGTCCTAGTGAATATTTTGAGTGACACCCTAAGTATTTTTGTGCACGGGGCATAATGTTTATTGGAGAACAACATAGTTGTGCTAACCCTTTCGAAGTAGAGGGGTTGCGCCAAAACGGTGCTGAGCGAGTAAGCAACCAGTATGAAGCGTAATCAGTGACCCCCTATTCTTCGCGGCCCCTAGATTTTTGGAGCCATGGGTCATAAATATATCTCTGCCCACAGCTATAATATTTTTGATCTTCATTTTGGGGATTAGACTTCCATTAATTATTTTGATGTCCTAAACCGTTGTAATGTTCTACCTTTACTCTCCATACACTGTACAGATACCATATGCTAGGTCAATTTTTGTACCCACGTTCACATTGTTTTGTCCGAATTGAACGCAATTGTTAGTTAAGTTATGGATTTGTATTCTTTAATCGAGCTTTGAACGACCTAGCGAGCCTTAACAGTCACGAGCATATACCACTAAGCTGATCATCAAAGACGATGACTATCTACACAGACACAATGAGCGGCATGAGCAGCACAGACGAACAATGGGCTGATCCAAATGCGTGGTGAGGACAGATACTCCATGGGTATTCAATTTTTGACCCACGTTATATGTTTTATATATCTCTTGAGAACGCAGGGTATGTGAAATACTATTCCTAAGACTGAATCATCTTACTCGACTCTCTCATTCAGGCATCACATCGCACTAGCAGCGAGCGAGCAAGTAGCACACAGCAATCACACAGTACAAAACACACACATGCAGGGCTGACAGGGGACGTTATGGATACAGTCTTGAGTTGTGTGGAATCGACACACATCAAGCTGATACGTACGATTGCACACACATTCAGCTTGATTATCACACGTATGTGTCACTATGACTACTTATCACAACCAGATTCACGTATGACATCTTACTATTGCCCATTATACATTCTTATCATTTACACTGTATATGCACACGTATCAAAACACTACTATCCATCGCTTTTGGTCGTCCATGGGTCAATTTTTGTACCCGACGGTAATTTTTTTTGTCCTGTTTCGTTCAGGGGACTTAGGGCCTTTAGGTTTTTAAATGATTACCTCTGCCCATGCTCTTATTGTGTTTGTATGTACACCAGTGATTGAGTCTTTGATTATTACAGGATGATTCCCAGTCAAATGATGTTCTTC
>JABUQX010014162.1:15000-33401 GCA_015478945.1 Trachelipus rathkii
TATATATATATATACTATATATATAATAAATATTATATATATATATATATATAATATATAGACATTATAAAACTAATATATATATATATATATATATATATATATATATATATATATATATATATATATATATATATATATATATATATATATATATATATATGGTACTAGTAGTGCAGAAGGGCTTCACCCCTGATTTTTATAAAAATCATAGGATATACTCTAAAAACTAATAATGAATAATAGTGAAAATGAAAATGGGTGCTCTCTTTAGGAAAAAAAGTTACAGCCTCTCTTTGATCTTTCCAAGTTAGGTCTCATTTTAGGCCCTCTAGTTCAGGTTACAATATGTTTTGTTAAGTATACAGAGTAAATCTGTGTATACTTAACAAATCTGAACTAGGATGGCCCTAAAACGAGCATGAGGCCCATTAATTTCTTTGATAAGAAAGCCTATGGGAAAATTTCAAACTTTGAATGACTGTAACTTTTTTTCCTAAAGACAAATCATTTTCATTTTTTATATTCTAAATTATTATTTTTTTTAGAGTATGTCCTGTGATTTTTATAATAAAAAATAGCATATTTTTAGAAAGGGTAGATCATGTCAGGCAAATCTTTCAGAATTTATGGGATACAGTACTTAATGACTGCATTGACTGACATCCAGTTGATATTAGATACTGTATATATATTTAAGACTTCATCAAAGCCTTTGATAAGGTTCCTCACATAAGGCTGATGCAAAAGTTAATGAAATGTGGTATATCTGCAAATAAGATGGAGTGGCCCTCATCCAATTTCCAAGTCATAGTGATATTTAAATGAGATATATATTGCAGCGGAAGTAGAGGGGAGCGAGGTAATTAATTTTGACCTATTTATGAAAAGATGTACAAATGATCCATACAGTGTTCTTCTCTGCAAATATCTGTAAAGCAATGTATGAGGGATCACCCTTACTCCAGGCCTTGTGAAAATCATTACAAGTAAATGGTAGATGTATATAAGGAGACAGAGAAATATTCAGAATAGGCACTATTGGTAGTAATAAGTTTGATAGTTGCTGGCAAAGATGGGATCCCCAATAAGGAAATGAATTATTTTGTTGAGAAGGTTAGGGTTGGTTATACAAAGAAGGGCATGGTGCATATAATTGTCTGGAGGAGCCATTGAAAGTTTCTAAGCAATCCTTTCCTTCTAAAAGCCAAGGATACCAAATAAGTACTTTAACAATGCAGGCACTAGTGATGAAGGGAAGGTTCACAGAGCAAACCGAATGTTCTTATTTTGTATGTAACTTTTTCAAGTGAGATTGCAGCAGAGCCATTCAGTATACTCCCATGATCCAGTTTGCTTCTGAAATAATTGAGATAAACTTGCAATAGAGAGGTACTAAAGAATCCCCATGAAATACCTGTCAATCTCTTCATAAGATTCAATCGCCTGTTACCAGTTTGCTGTAAATAGGCAATGTGATGTTTCCAAGCTAAGTATGGAGTGGACCATATCATATTTAACTAAATTAAATGTCTCATAATGAGAATAATTGCTTATTAAGAATTGGCACAGTAGGAATGAAGGGAATTTTTTCCCTAGTGAAACACATTAAGCAACTCTTGGCAGGATTGATACCCAATCCCCAAGAAGATGTCCAGACCTGTATGGAGGAAACTACTTTCTGCATGCAAACCTGGGCTCCCATCATCTCAGAGGCAGGCACACCCAGTGCTGCAGCGCAACATCAACATATGCAATTGTGTGGGCAGAGTCCAGTAATGAAGATCAGACATCAAAATAGAGAATAAAGTCAGACTGACTGAAACCTTTGGTACACCTCAGGTCTGTGAAACAAAATCAGATTGTTTATCTTGGACAGATAGAGTAAATACCCTCTCATGAAGAAAGTTTTGCAACTATAATAATGGGGTCCACTGATATTTTTCTTTGCAGCTTTGTATAAGATCCCATTGTGAGAAGCTGAATCAAAAGCTGATTGGAGATCAAGAAATAGCACTAAAGCTTATTTCTTTTCCTGATAAGCCTGAATGAATAATGAGGTCAAGACGTAAAAGGCATTACATCCAAGGTGTCCCTACCAGGATGAAATCCATAGAGTGCTAGAAAACTGATAATGGTGTTCAAACCACCACATAAGTGTTATTGACAAGTTTATTCCATAACCTTACCTATACATGGCAACAAGTGAATGGCTCTATATGCCTCAGGTTGTGTTGCATCTTTGGTAAGTTTCAAGATAAGTAGAAAGACATCTCTCTTCCATGGTTGTGGATAAATACCCTGCTGCCAACTTTTATTAAACAATAATAACAGGTTTTCTGAAGACAAATTCTATAGGCGAGTCAAGAACTCATTTGGTATAAAATCCCAACTAGCAGTTGAATTATTCTTGATGGATCCTAGAACTACTATTGACTTCTCCATGAGAAAAGGCTTACCTAAGTCACCATGAACTACTGACATTTGTCTTATAAAAGTTATGTAAATGGGTCTATCTGCCAGTGGGTCAGGAATGGACAAAGTTTGCTGAAAGAAGGTGGATAACACCTCTGCCTTTGTAGATTGGCAAGAAAATGGTCATTCACTGTCAATGGAAAGCTCTGTGGGGAATATGTACCCAACATTTTCTTGAAGATTCCTTGCCTGAGTTTCGGGTGTAGAAAAAGTCAATTTACCAGTGAGTTTTTCCAAGCCTCCCTTTAGTTGTAGCAAGTAACATTCTACATAAGGCAGCTTTTCTTTTAGTCAATACAATGGACTGGAGAGGGGTAAGTCTTCCAAAGATTAAAAGCAGAATAACTTTCTCGTCATATGGCTCTGCACTCAGCTGTTCACCAGAAATGTGTAGGTCTCCTACCAAATCTTCCTGAGCTAAAGGAAGAAGAAAAACAAAAACAAAAAGAGTTCAGTTTCTTTAAGTTTTTTTGGAAGGAGACACTTTCCAAACAATAACATTAATTTTTACATTTTACTACAAATGAATGTATCTTTAAATGGTATTGACTAATAACTATATTCCCTTATTAAAATTACTAAATATAAAATTTTAGTAAATAATGTAAAAATTATATCAGAATCCTCTTCGTTTATAAATTTGTTCCCATATATTTTGAATTTCCATTATTTTATATAGCATGCAATAAACCCTAAACTAATTTTCAACATTGGATTGTGAGTCGGTCAGTGAATGCATCACATTTTCTATTTTATTTCACATTATTATTAGTAACTATCTGATTGTCTTATATACCCTATATATATAAATATATATATATATATATATATATATATATATATATATAAATATATATATATATATATATATATATATATATATATATATATATATATATACTATATATTTATACTATATATATAATATATATAATATATATAAATATATATGTTATTTATTAGTAATCCTGTTCGACTTTAGTGTGAATTGTTAAAGTACATTATTTTAGGTTCAGTGTTATTGTATGCGTTTGTTAATTGTTCTAGAATAGTGTATGTGTGTTAAATTTTAGTCTAAACTTTCAGTCACAACCTGGGAACAACTTTTGGTCATTATTATATAATATACTAATACTATATATATAATATATTACTATATATATTATGTATAATATATATATTATATTATATATATACTATATATCTAATATTATATATATTATATAATATAATATAATATATATATATATATAAATATTATATATATTATATATATATTATATATTATAATATATATATATATACTATATATACTAAATATATATATATATAATATATATATATATATATATAATATATATTGATATATATATATATATATATATAGTGAGTTGGGATGATAAGAACTTTTTACATGATAAGAGTAAATTTTGAAAGTGATTAATGAAAAAGTATATTTTAAAAATTTCCATATTTTAATAAATTTCACATTTTTAATAAAAAAAAGTTTAAATTGTGTTCTTGCACATTGTTATTTATAATGTGTTGATATATACATTAAGAACCAGTCATTAATAAATAGAAAGATTTACTGTTACTTCATTGACATCTTGTTTTGTTTCTAATTTTCTATACTAATATAACTTGATTGTTTTTCCTTTTTTTGTTGGTTTCTTTAGTGTTTATGATTTTTCTATGTCTGCATGGATATCTGTCTATGCCGCAAGCGCAAGGCATGAGGGAACTCAATGTTGCAAGATATATGTGTTGTTATTCAGTTTTTTCTTCGTATCTTTGTTATCTTAATATGTAAATTAATTATTTTGTATTTCTCTCTCTCTTCTCTCTCTCTCTCTCTCTCGTCTCTCTCTCTCTCTTCTCCCTCTCCTTTCTCCTCTTTTCTCTTTTCTTTCTCTTTCTCTTTCTCTTTCCTTTCTTTCTTTCTTTCTTTCTTTTCTTTCTTTCTTTCTTTCTTTCTTTCTTTCTATCTTCCTCTCACTCTTCTCCCTTCTAAAACTATCACTGACTCTCTCTCTTTTTTCTTTCTCTCTCCTCTCTCTTTCCTTCCCTCTCTCTCTGCTCTCTCATCTCGCTTAATTCTCTCTTTTCTTTTTTGTCGTTGTGTTTGTTGGTTTTTTTTTTTTGGTACTTTTCTTTCTTTATTTCGTTTTCTTTCTATTCGTTCTTCTGGACTTCTGGTATTTCTTCTTTGAGTTTTGTTCTATGACTTTCTTTCTGTCTTTTAATGCATTGCTTTTCTCTCCTCTGCTCTGCGTGCGTGGTCTCTCTTCTCTCTCTTCTTCTCTCTTCTCTCTCTCTCTCTACTCTTTCTCTTTCTCTTCTC
This sequence comes from Trachelipus rathkii, assembly GCA_015478945.1. NCBI lineage: Eukaryota > Metazoa > Arthropoda > Malacostraca > Isopoda > Trachelipodidae > Trachelipus > Trachelipus rathkii. The sequence continues at coordinate 19,820 of JABUQX010014162.1, forward strand.
TTCTCTTTCCTTTCATTTTCTCTGTCTCTTTCATCTTTCTCTTGTTTCTCGTTCTTCTCTGTCTCGCGCTTCTTGGTTCTCTTCTGATCTGTGCGGTCTCTCTCTCTCCTCTCTCTCTTTCTCTTGCTCTCTCTCTTCCTCTCTCTCTCTCTCTCTCTCTCTCTTCTCTCTTCTCTCTCTCTCTCTCTCTCTCTCTCTCTCTCTCTCTCTCTCTCTCTCTCTCTTTTGTTTTGCATTAAGGAGAAAATTGTTTAATCATTTGTTTAACGAATAGTCGAGATAAAAATCTATTGAACTACATAGTTTATCAGAGTTAATAAGGAACAAAATTTTGTTAAACAACTTTTTTATCATATAGTGCATTTTATAGGTGTTTGTCGTTTTGCCCAATCCTTTTTACCCTGTGTTCGGTGGTGGCATATTGAGCTCAAGTTGTTCCAGATAGTTTGTAAACATCCATGACAAACGTTTCAGCATAGTAGAAAATGTCTGTGTATACAGAAAAATGCCCTAAATGAAAAGATTTGTAACTCTTGCAACTCCAATGTATTCAGAAAATCGCATAAAAAAAAAAGTAAAAAAAAGCCCAAGAGAATTTTCAATTTTGGCAATTTTCATTCATTTTTCTAGATAATGTTGAAGGATAAATCAAAATAGTATGAATAAAATTTTGGGAACTCTACCAAATAATATCTACCAAAAAATTCAAAAAAAATGTGGATATAATTGTAAAAATGATTGATCATTTAGATCAAATTATTTAATTTTTGGCAATTTTTTGTTAGTTAAAACAGTTAACCTGATCCATTAAGTTTGAGACCTTTTTTTTATACCGTTATTTGTTCATGAATATTTTTTGTTTCATAATAGTTTTTAAATGCTTATGCTATAGTAACATTTACGTCATGTTTAAAGGGAAAAATCTTTTGTATAATTTTTTTAAAAATATATTTTAGTGCAAACTAAGGTTTTATGATTATTACTGTACAATGAAATGAAAGATTCTTAATCATATAACTCATTGTTAATTACTAATTTTATTTCTTAAAAATAATGATGGACACATCTACCAGCAGTAACCGCCAAAATTTAACTACGAACAACAATCACATACAAACTCCCAAACTTCATAACTCATATCAAAAAATTTTACACAGAGCAACACACACATCACCCAAAGAAACCAAATTGGTCATCAACATACGCACCTCATCTAACAAACATTAACTCTCCCAGTGTGAAGGTCACTATGATGTAGGGACCGAGGCAACACAAAAAGTAAATTTTTGTGCAGTCTGAAAACATTTAAAGTGAAATGTGTTATTTATTATATAAACTTGTGTAAGGATATGATTGAAAGTTGAAATAGATAGACTAGAGACTGCTCACAGCTGGCTAAATGTCAACACGCCAACTTGGTCCAAGGAAAAAACATTTTCAATCCTCTAAGACAAACGACTAACCCCACGATCCAGGGCTCCGTTGTCATAATATACATCTAAACAATTGTATGATGTTATGACTCTACTGAAACTCTCAATATCCATTTAAGTTGTTAAATTGAGGGGGCTTTATTACACCTACCGCACGATATTAGAACTCTTTTGCAGGTAGCGGAAATCTGTATACGTATATGTAAGTTAATTGAATTATATGTATTCTTACTGGTATTATATGTATATGGAGTTATAGTATCTAAAGTTGACAGTATTTGTTGTGTGTGTTCAGAATGGACCAATCTTTGAAGGGCGTAGTTAGGGTTGTGCAGCAAGATATTGAGTTATAAATGCTAGGTATATGAAACGTTATTTGGAGATTGTGTTGTGTGAAGAAAGAGGTAAATGAGCAAAGTAAAATGAAAATACATTGAAGTATTTGGTGTTATTGTCATGTGGATAAGGATGTAATGATCAGTTAGGGTGTTGCTTAATGCGTGCATGTATTAGTGGGTGATAGTTGTTGTTGGGAATCGACTGCACTGGAGACTAAGAGAAAGTGGGATTGAGTCAGTTAAAGGTGAATGCTTTTGGAGTATTGTAGAGAAACTGTGAGTTTGGACAGATTCGAGAAGAAAAGAGTTGCATCAATAGCTGAGTTGAATGGCGGGTTTTCGTGAGGGGGTAATGTGGGCCCACCTGGCCAAAGCGGATGAACCCCACACTTTGATGAGATGCTGTAGTGGATGGTCCGTCACAGTCCCGGTGAGCTCTATGGGGAGTTTTTCTGACTGCGATGAGTTCTCAACTAGTAGGTATTAAAGGGGGTGGGTTAAGGCTTACGGCTTTCTTTTGATTGTATATTTACTACTGCTTTTCATGTTTTCTGGTTGCCATTGTAACCTTATCCCCAGTCTTGGGAAAAGAGGTAGGAAAATAATAATAATAATAACTTATAATAATATACTTTAAAATTATATATATAATATATATATTATATCTATATAATATATATATATATAATAATATATACTATAATAGATATATAATATATTATATATATAATATATAATAATATAATATATTATATATATATATATCACAGCCTAATTTGGAAAATAACTTATAAACTGAGTTAAAGGATATTCATTTGCTAATCCAGAATGTCTCAGTTTACTGGTAAGATGTTTATTATTATTATTATCATTATTATTATTATTATTATTATTATTATTATTATTATTATTTATTATTATTATGTATATTATTAATTATTATTATTTATTGTTATTATTATTATTATTATTATTATTATTATTTATTATTATTATTATATTATATTATTATTATTATTATTATTATTATTATTATTAATACAGGACACTCCATCACACTTGTATTAAGTGATAAAGCAAATAAGAAAAAAAAGATTTATGACTGCGTGTTACGCTCAAAAACAAAAGCTTCTTTCATGAAAGAAATGGTATGTATTATAATATATATATATATATATATATATATATAATTATATATATATATATAATATATATATATATATTATATATATATATATATATAATATATATATATATATATATATTAATATATATATATATATATATATAATATAATATATATATATATACATATATATATATATATCATATATAAATGCGTTTATTATTAAAAAAATTGATCAACTATGTGATGGAGTTTATCGATTTGGAGAAATTAGCATTTTAAAGCTGATTGTTTTATTGAATGAAATATTCATCAATTCAAACGGGCCTACTATAACAGCGTCATTTTTTTGGTTTACACATTTTCGTAAAAAGCGTGACTAAATTCCGCAATCACAGGAAATAGCAACCTTTATAGAATTAAGGAATGTTCCTTACGTTTGGTAGGCATTTTTTACGATTTTGCTGCGATATTAACAAAAAAGAACGCAAAAACTTCGATGTGCATTTCGTTACGTTCGGAAGCACAACAAAATTGCCAAAAAACGAAAACGCCTATATAAACATACAATAGGTCAGATAGTTAGGGAAACTATCAGACAAATTGCGGATAGTCTAATATATTATACTTATATATTATAAAATATATATTTAATCATATTATATATATATATATCTATAGTAGGTAATATAACTATAATCTTATATATATATATATATATATATATATACTAGTATATATTAATATATAATATATTAAATGAAAAAATTAAAAAAAAAGAAATTATGAAACTTTAATTTCTAGAAAGGGTTGGAAAAGCTACCCTTCTCGAATTCGTCGAGTCATTGAAGAAATTTTTAAATTCTCTTCGTCTAATAGCAATGTGCTGAAAACCTCCTTCTATCAAATCTAGCTTTCCGTGAATGGTGTTTGATAAGCTCAAAAAACCTTTCAACTACCAACACCACCCTTCAGCAATGCGGGACATGGTACGTGAAATGGTAGTTAAAACTGTAACTCATTACAGACCTATTATTTAACACAATATAAGTTTATTAAAACATTATTTTTACTTAATACTTTTTACTTAATACTTTTTAATTTATAAATTTTTAAACAATTGTATGTAAGAAGAAAAAAACCAGAGTGTCTGAATAAAATAAACATTTTATTTTACTACAACTGTACGAAATTTTTATTACAAAACATTAACATTACATACCTTAAATCAGTAAATCAATAGACGTGTTACCTAACACCTAGGGGGGATTAGTATGCTTTTGTTTTACTGCTTTACTGCTTTAACTCATGTAGTCTTTACCTGCTTTAACTCATGTTTTTACTTGCTTTAACTTATATGTTTTACTGCTTTAAACTCATATGTTTTACACATTACATACCTTAAAAGCAGTAAATCAGTTAAATCAATAGAGTGTTACCTAACACCTAGGGGGGCTTAGTTATGCTTTTTGTTTTACTGTTTTACTGCTTTACTCATGTTTTACTGCTTATTAACTCATGGTTTACTGCATTTAACTTATATGTTTTTTACTGCTTTAACTCATATTTTATTACTACATTACCCTTAAAGCAGGTAAATCAGTAAATCTCAATATATGTTAACCTAACACCAAGGCGGGGGATTAGTGTGCTTTTTGTTTTACTCTTACTGCTTTAACTCATGTTTTACTTGCTTTAACTCATCGATTTTTATGAGTAGCATGTGGAAAGGCTAATTCAAACGGGCCTAACTACAGCGGATCATTTTTTTTGGTTTACACATTTTCGTAAAAACGTGCTAAATTCCGCAATCACAGGAAATAGTCAACCTTATAGAATTAGGATGTTCCTTACGTTTGGTAGTAGCATTTTTTACGATTTTGCTTGCGACTTTAACACAAAAAAAGAACGCAAACATCGAGCATATTCTTACGTTCGGAAGCACAAATGCAAAACGAAAACGCCTATATAAACATACAATGGTCAGATAGTTAGGGAAACTATCAGACAAAATTGCGAGATAATATAATTATATAATAATAATATATATAATATATATAATATAATATATTATATATAACTATATATGATATAATATATATTATATATATAATATATAATATATATAAATGAAAAATTAAAAAAGAAAGAATTTGAACTTTAATTTAGAAAGGGTGAAGCTTACCCTTTCCGAATTAGGTCGAGTCATTGAGAAATTATATTAATTCATTCTTCGGTCTATAGCATGTGCTGAAAACCTCCTTCTATCAAATCTAGCTTTCCGTGAATGGTGTTGATAAGCTCAAAACCTTTCAACTACCAACACCACCCTTCAGCAATGCGGGACATGGTACGTGAAATGGTAGTTAAAACTGTAACTCATTACAGACCTATTATTTAACACATATATTTATTAACATTATTTTTACTTAATACTTTTTACTTAATACTTTTTATTTATAATTTTAAAAATTGTATGTAAGAAGAAAAAAACCAGGGTGTCTGATTAAATAAACATTTATTTACTTACAACTGTACGAAATTTTATTAAAAAACATTTAACATTACATACCTTAAATCAGTAAATCAATAGACGTGTTACCTAACACCTGGGGGGATTAGTTGCTTTTGTTTTACTGCTTTTACTGCTTTAACTCATATGTTTTACTGCTTTTAACTCATGTTTTACTGCTTTAACCTTATATGTTTTACTGCTTTAACTCACATACTTTACATAGCATTACAACCTTAAAGCAGTACATCAGTAATCAATAGAGGTGTTACCTTTACACCTAGGGGATTAGTACTGCTTTAATGTTTTACTTGTTTTACGCTTGATAAACTCATGATTTTACGCTTTAATACATGTTTTACTGCTTTAAACTCTATATGTTTACTGCTTAACTCATATTATTTATTAACGTTACATTCTTAAGCAGTAAATCAGTAATCAATAGGAGGTGTACCAACACCAAGGGGGATTGTGTGCCTTTTGTTCTTTTTACTGCTCTTACTGCTTTAACTATGTTTTTACTGCTTTAACTCATGTTTACTGCTTTAACTTTCTGCTTTACTGCTTTAACTTTCTGCTTTACTATTTTAACTTTCTGCTTTACTGCTTTAACTTTCTGCTTTACTGCTTTAACTCACATGTTTTACGCCTTTAACTCATATTTATTAAACATATATGTTTTTATTTGTTTTTAATACTTTTTATTATATTTATTATTATTTTATTTATTTTATTATTATTTTTATTTATTTATTTTTATTTTATTTTTATTACTTATGTGTTATTTACTTCAAGCCTATTGTTATTATTATTTAGAACACACATACACACGCACACACACTTACACTTATACACACATTCCACTATGACCACTTATACCACACATTCACTATACACTTACCATTTACACTTATACACATGCGAGGTTCACACACACACACAACACACACAACACACACTTATACACTTATACACCACATTTCACTTATGATACTATACACACAAATTCACTATGGACACTTTCATTTATCCATAGACACTACATTTACCTTTACACTCACACACAGATTTACTTACACTCGCACACAGATTTACACACACACACACACACACACCCATGCACACTCACTTACACATAAACGTATTAATTATTTTAAACATTTTATGTTTTAATTAAAACATTTTATATGTTTTAATTACTCATTCAAATATAACTTAAAAATTTTACATTTTTCTTAAAAATTCTATAATAAATCAATCATTATCTCTTGAACAAAGAATTTTATTATTAACTGTTAAAACTTTTTGTTTATAAATTTATATAAACTATCAAGTTTTAAAAATAATTTTCCCTTACTAAAATTTTATTGAAATTTTATTAAAAACATTATATTTTACGTACCTTAAAGCAATAATCAGTAAATCAGTAAGGTCAGCCCGTAGCACCCCTCTACACCAAGCTATTGCCACGTTTTTGTTCTATGACTTTACTGCTTTACATCATCTTTAGCAATGTATAACTATAAAAATAACAAAAATAAGTTCTCTCTTTGCTAACATTAACAGTATAATACTTATAATCATTCTTAAGTAATTATTTAAAATAACAATTATTCACACATTTATATTATTCACTCGATGTTAACTAAAAAAATTTTCAAAGTTTTTAAATAATTCGGGTTTTCTTTATTATTATTATTATTATTTATTATTATTATTATTATCTATGTACATTGACAATCCATCACGAGAAAACACAACAACCCGCACTCCTTACAGATACGAAACTGACCTCTCTCTGTAAAATGTGTTGAAAATAACTACTTTAGGCCTAAATTTAGGATAAGACTTTTTGTAACCCCGGGCGATTTAAGCCTAATCCAGCGTCCAACAATATATGTACAAAACTGACCTTCATTTCTGTAAAATGTTGGTGCATAACTGACGTTAGCACTAAATTTAGGCCTAAATTAGGATAAGCCTTTTTGCTAGACGGGCTGAATTTAATCCTAATACCCGGTCAAAAGGTAATTCCAGTATCGACAAGAATCATTGTTATTTATGATTTTTATAAATTATAATTTCAACTGAAACATGCTGGATCGGTAAGATCCTTTAAGCAGGTAAGAAGGAAATGTTTTCCTTACTTGTGATTGGTCGGAGTAGTTTTCCCCTAGCTCATAAGCTAACCACCAGGGCTCAGCATGAGCCCCACCCGCAAAGGCAGCCAACCCCGCACCCGCTGGTGCGTCCCGCCGCGTCCCCGCCCGCCGCGTGCGCCCGCGAGGCGCAATATTCCCTCGCGAATGAAATTTAATATATATATTATATATATTATATATATATATATATATATATATATATATATATATATATATATATATATATAATATATACTATATTATATAATATATATATATAATATATATATCATAAATTGTGTGTGTCGTGTGTGAGTGTAAGTGTTTCTATGGGTGAACGTAAGTGTCTATGTGTACGTGCGTATGTGTGAATAAGAGATATAGTGGATGTGTGTATAAGTGTAAGTTGTAAGTGTCTATGGTAAGTGTAACTGCTTATAAGATGAATCATCAATATAGGTGGTATCAAAGATGGCGCCATCAAAGATGAGTCATCAAAGATGAACCACCAAAGCTGAGGTACCAAAGCTAAGTTATTAAAGTTGAGGCATCAAAGCTGAGGCATCAAAGTTGAGGCATCAAAAGCTGAGGCATCAAAGTTGAGGCATCAAAACTGAGGCATCAAAGTTGAGGCATCAAAAGCTGAGGCATCAAAGTTGAGGTATCAAAATATCGAGTGGGTGGGTGCGTATGTGTAAGTGTGTGTGTGTGTGTTCTAAATAATAATAACAATAGGTGAGTAATTAACACTAAGTATAATAATAAATAAAAAAAATGTTTTTAATAAATTATACGTTATATGTTTAAGGGTGTGTGTGGTTTGTGTGTGTGTGGGTGTATGTGTGTTCTAAATAATAATAACAATAGGATGATGTTATAATAATAAAATAAAAATAAAAATGTTTTAATAAATTATACGTTATATGTGTAAGTGTGTGTGTGTGCGTGTGTACGTGTGTGTGTGTGTGTGTATGTGTGTTCTAAAAATAATATAACAATAGGCATGAAGTAAATAAACATAAACGGCGGTTCGAGTACGCGAAATATTGCCGCCTGCGGTTGCGGCCAACCGGCGGGCGGGAAACGCGGAAATATCTGCGCCTGCGGGCGCACGCGGGGCGGGGACGCGGCGGGGAACGCACCAGCGGTGTGCGAGGGTTGGCTGCCTTTGCGGGTGGGGCTCATGCTGGGCCCTGGTGGTTAGCTTATGAACGTAGGGTAAGGCTTACTCCGACCAATCACAAGTAAGGAAAACAATTCCCCTCTTTACCTGCTTAAAGGATCTACCGATCCAGCATGTGTTTCAGTTTGAATATATTTATAAAAATAATTAATCCAAACAATGATTCTTGTCTTTACTGGAATTACCTTTTGACTGGTATTAGTTAAATTAGACCGTCTACAAAAAGCTTATCCTAAATTAGGCCTAACGTAGTTATTGCACCCCACATTTTACAGAAAAAGGTCAGTTTGAAATATATTTTGACATGGAATTAGGCTTAAATCGCCCCGGGATACAAAAAGTCTTATCCTAAAATTAGGCCTAAAGTAGTTTATTCAACCCACATTACAGAGATGAGTCAAGTTTGTATCTGTTAGGACTCGGGTTGTTTGTGTTTTCTCTGATGGATTGTCAATGTACATAGATAATAATAATAATAATAAATATAATAAAGACAAATTCGAATTATTTAAAAACTCTTTGAAATATTTTTTAGTTAACATCGAGTGAATAATATAAATTAATAATAACTTGTTATTTTTAATAAAAACAGGATGATTTTAATCAAAATACATTGTTCATGTTAGCAGAGAAGAACTTATTTTGTTATTTTTATATTATTACATTGGCTAACAGATGATGGTAAAGCAGTTAAGTCAATTAGAACCAAAACGGGCATAGCTTGGTGTAGGAGGAGGGTGCTAGGGGCTGACCTTACTGATTAACTGATTTATTCTTTAAGGTACGTAAAATATATGTTTTTAATAAAATTCATAAAATTTTTAATTAAAAGTTATTTTAAAAAACTTGATAGTTATAAAATTTATAAACAAAAAAGTATTAGCAGTTAATAATAAATTTTGTTCAAAGATAATGATTGATTTATTATAGGAGTTTTAAGAAACTTTTGAATCAATATTATTATATTTGAATGAGTAATATAAATTTACGTGTTTATTAAAACAGTTAAAATGTTTTAATAAATTATACGTTATATGTGTAAGTGAGTGTGCATGGTGTGTTGTGTGTGTGTGGTGTGGTGTGGTGTGCTGTTGTGCTGTGTGTGTGTGTGTGTGTGTGTGTAAATCGTGTGTGCGAGTGTAAAGTAAATCTGTGTGTGCTAAATGTAAATCTGTGTGTGAGTGTAAGTGTAAATGTAAGTGTCTATGATTAAAGTGTCATAGTCTAGCTGTGCGAACGTGAAGTGTTATGTGTGTGTGTGTGTGTGTGTGTTACCGGCATGTGATATAGTGTAAATGTAAGCTGTCTCATAGTGAATGGTGTGTATAAGTGTCATGTGAATGTGTGTATAAGTGTAAGTGTGTGCGCGTTGAGTGTGTTTGTGTGTGTTTGTCTATGATGTGTGTTCTAAATAATAAAACAATAGGCTTGAAGTAAATAACACTAAGTATAATAAAAAAAAATAAAATAAAATAATAAAAATAATAAAAATAATAATAAAAAAAAAATAAAATAAAAATAATAATAAAATAAATAAAAAGTATTAAAACAAAATAAAAAACATAATGTTAATAAATATATGAGTTAAAGCAGTAAAACATATGAGTTAAAGCAGTTAAAGCAGAGAGTTAAAGCAGTAAAGCAGAAAGTTAAAGCAGTAAAGCAGAAAGTTAAAGCAGTAAAAACATGAGTTTTAAAGCAGTAAAAACATGAGTTAAAGGCAGTAAAGCAGTAAACAAAAACATACTAATCCCCCCTTGGTGTTAGGTAACCACCTCCTATTGTTTACTGATTACTGCTTAAGGTATTGTAACGTTAATAATATATGAGTTTAAAGCAGTAAAACATATAAGTTAAAGCAGTTAAACATGAGTTAAAGCAGTAAAACATGAGTAAAGCAGTAAAGCAGTAAAACAAAAGCATACTAATCCCCCCTAGGTGTTAGGTAACACCTCTATTGATTTACTGATTTACTGCTTTAAGGTATGTAATGTTAATAAATATGTGAGTTAAAGCTGTAAAACATATAAGTTAAAGCAGTAAACATGAGTTAAAGCAGTATAAAACATGGAGGTTAAAGCAGTTAAGCAGTAAAACAAAAGCATTACTAATCCCCCTAAGTGTTAGGTAACACCTCTCTCTATTGACTTACTGATTTACTGCTTTAAGGTATGTAACTGTTAATGTTTTTTAATAAAATTTCGTTACAGTTGTAGTAAAATAAAATGTGTATTTCACATCTCTCTGGTTTTTTTCTTCTTACAGACAATTTTTAAAAATTTATAAATTAAAAAAGTACTAAAGTAAAAAGTATAAGTAAAAATAATGTTTAATTAAATAATTATAAGTTTTAAATAATAGGTCTGTAATGAGTGACAGTTTTTAGGTTCGCGAAAAATGTTTTTAATAAAAAATGTTTAAGTATTGAAATAAAAATGAATGACTCATAGTATATTTGCAAAAGAAATTTTAATAAAATTGTTTAAGTATGAAATAAAAATGAATTGACTTATAGCTTATATATTTCATTCGCACTCGGCGGGATTCGCACCTACGGTGCGGGGCCTCCACTTGCGGGGAGTGGGCTTAGCTGCGGCCTGGTTGGGCGCTTATGATCTAGAGGTAGACAAAAGATGAGGTCAGCAAAGATTGAAGTATCACATATAGGTGTATTCAAAGATGACTTTCATCAAAGATGAGTCATTTCAAAGAATGAGCATCAAAGATGAGCAACCAAATCTGAGCTCTGAGTGTGTGAGTGTAGTGTAAGTGATACCCTTTGCGCGTGAAGTGTAAGTGTAATTGGCTAGTGTAAGTTGTCTATGGCGAGTTAAGTGCTTCTATAAGTGTATAAAAATACTAACTCATAGTAGGAAGCATTCTAGCAGATTGCAATATACACCAATCGATTCCTCATACTTATACCTAGGGTAGAAACCCATATTATGGCTATTCTAGGCTCAGGGGCGCTAGAAGAGGCTTGAAAAAAGTGGCACTTCAGTTGTCACTATGTGGCACTCACTGGCACTATGTGGCACTTTTCCACCGGCACTCATTGGCACTCACTTGGCACTCATGCACTCACTTGACCACTCACCTGGCACTTCATCTAATACTCATAGAAACCACATAGAACATCCCTAGATACTTTTTACGGGTGATTTGGAACCATCAAAGCCATCAAGTTAGCGTGGGTCAAAATTGACCCATGCGTATCTGGCAATGTCAAGTCGGAATATCATTGTTCAAACCAGGGTTAAGAATCAAAAAAAGGGGCTAAGTTCCTAAGGAAGGACAAAAAATTAGTGGGTCAAAATTGACCCATTGAAGACCAAAGGATTGTCGTTGTGTTTAGTACGTGTGTATAAGTGTAATGTAAGTGCAAGTATCTATGGTGAGTGTAAGTGTTCATAGTGGAATGTATGTATAGTGTGTGTGTGTGTGCGTGCGCTATACGGTTCAAGTTAAGATAGATCCATACATGCGTTTAAGTTAGGAACGAAATATGTGACGGGTGAGCCACGAGTGGGCAAAAAATTAGCGTGGGCCAAAATAGACCCATGGTATATGGCAAGGTTAAGGTCGAAATATCATGGTCAAAAACAAGGTAAAGACATCAAAAACGGGCTAACCCCATAAAGGTAGCCAAAAATTACCGTGGCCAAAATTGACCATGTATATGCAAGGTTTAGGCCGAAAAGGTCAAGGACAAAAAGGGTAAAGACATCAAAAAATACGGCTAAGCCCATAATTAGGGTTCTCAAAAATTACCGTGGGCAAAAAAATGACCCATGGAAGGACCAAAGGCTGGTCGAAAAATTAGGGTGGGTCAAAATTGACCCAAGGAAGACCAAAGGGTTTGTCGAAAATTATGGTGGGCCAAAATTGACCCATCGAAGACCAAAGGGTAGCCAAAATTACCGTGGGCCAAAATTGACCCATGGAAGACCGAAGGGGGTAGCAAAAAATTATCGTGGGCCAAAATTGACCCCATGGAAGACCAAAGGGTTAGCAAAAAATTTACGTGGGCCAAAATTAACCCATGGTATATCCAAAGGGTAGCCTAAATTTACCGTGGGCAAAAAATGACCATGGAAGATCAAAGGGTTCGAAATATCATGGTCAAACAAGGTTAAGACATCAAAAAAGGGCTAAGCCCCTAAAGGAAGATCAAAAATTACCGTGGGCAAAAATTGACCCATGGTCGAAAAAATTAGGGGGGCGTAAAATAGGGGGCAATACGTACAACGGTTGCTGACGCAACCGTTTGGCGCAAACCCTTCTTCGAAGGGTTGCCGAAAAAAATTGGGGTTGCCAAAAAAAAATAGGGTTGCACAAAAATTTACCGTGGGCCAAAAATGACCCATGAGAAGACCAAAGGGTGGTTCGAAAAAAAGGATTCAAGGCCCAAAAAGGTCTCAAGCGTCAGGTAAAAAATTCGAGCTCAAAAAAAGGTCGCGGTCAGAAAAGGTCAAAAAAGGTCGCGGTCATTTTCGTCCGGAATCCCCGCCCTACTACTGAAAATGTTAAAATATCGCTGGAAAAAGTTTCTTTTCTTTTAATATAAGGAAAAATTAAAAATAAACAATTTAAATGGCTACAAAAAATGTCAAATAAAAGAATGTTACGTTTACCTTATAATAAAATTAATTTTTTTTCAAATTTTGTGTGAAAAGTAACAAGTCTGTTGGAAGATTTGAGTCGTTTTTTTTTTTTTAACTTCGACTTCCCGGCTTTTTCATAAATCGACTCCCGACTCCGACTCCTTACCCCTTGAAAACGCTCGACTCCCGACTCCCCACCCCTTGAAAACGCTCGACTCCCGACTCCCCATCCCTGATATAATCTC
>JABUQX010014163.1:0-35842 GCA_015478945.1 Trachelipus rathkii
ACTTAAAATGAATAGAAACTATAATGTTATTAAGTCGAGAGTTTACGAGATGAAGAGGCTGTAATTAGTGTTGTGCTATTTTTAATATTAGATTGAAAGGGTTCTGAAATTGACTATAATCGTTGTAGAATCTGTGAGATCATTCTGTACTTTGTATGATAAATTTTTTTCTCACGTATTCTTTTGTTCATGTTCTATGATCTCAATACCTAAGAACTCGATATTCAGTGTCATATATTAGCACATTGCTATTCCCGGTGTTCTGGGCATATCGCAAACGTTTCTCATACCTAGCAAGTCGATCCCTCTGCGTATAAATGGATTTAGTGTTGGTAAACTATGCATGTACATTATTCGAACCAGACCTTTAATCATAAGAATACAATTTCTGTTGTGGCAACATCTTAGAGGACAAGTCACTATCTATTACATTTAAAGATCTTAATATATTCGTTCCTACTTAGTTTGAAACCTTCATAGTAGGGTGGGCTGTTGTTGTGAGAACTAAGAATTAAATATTAATCATTGAACAATGTAGTAAAATACTAAAAAGTATTATATATGACATTTTACTTTGTATTCTGCTACTTGTTTACACTTCTGTGCCTAATGACTAATCTACGCTGTGCGGTAGGACACGCAGTGTTGTGCGTCTAATAGAAATGGAGGTGAAACCTTAAAGGGTCGTGGCTCTTGGCGATTCAATTTAGCAATCTGAGAGAATATGAGTTATTTAACCGATATTAAATCACATATAATATTGGTACAAAGCAAGAAATTATAGAAAATAATTTCAAAAGAGGTCCTCATGTGAGCAAAATGAAATTTATTTGAAATGAAGCAAACACATATAAACCAATTATTAGTTAATTTTTAGTCAACACTTAGATAGATAGAAGAAAGTGATTCTGTTCACTAATAACTTACATTAATAAAAACCTTTCGATGTTTAAAAATCAACTCAATAAACATTAATAATGTAGAGTCTTTAGTCACGTGATGATTTAAGTATAAAAGTTATCGTTGGACTTGACGCTCACAATGCTATGTCTTTCTGTATGTTGAGAAAAGTATAAAATATACTTAAACACCCTATGGATATTTATTTATCTGTTCATAACACTCACTGGGTTTATCTTTTTTTGTGCTTCATTACAACGAGATCAAAACAAAGAACAATATTGAATTGTTCACTCAATAGAAAAAGCATCGATTAATGAGAGTTGGCAGAGGAAATATAACGTGTGTATCATTAGGTAAAATCAACATCAATATGCTCTTTATACTATTTACTATTTACGGTTTAAATTGATTTGGTATTATGATAATGTGGTTAGTCAGTTACGGGCGAACGGGACCTTGCCTGCATTTGCTTCTAATACGAATCAACCCTTATCTTAGATAAAAGAATTACATTTATATGGGAGTAGCAGATAGGCCGCGATGGCACTTCGAGAATGGCAATATTATTTTTCATTTTTGGGGGTGGGGGGGCGACACATTAGATAAAAAGATTAGCGAGAGAGCATCCAGGCATGCCCGGGTGACGGAGGGCAAGGCTAACGAAGTTCGGCACGGTGTATTACACTGATATAGCATCTTATACATTCTACTATTATAACCACTATATCTTCGTCGAGGTACTATACGGCGAGTCTAGTCTGCTCTATTCTCTTACGGTACTCATAACTTAGATTTTGTACAGTCTTCTCGCATGTATTGTATTAAACATGTTAACACATTAGATCCTAATTAAAGCGATCTTGATATTTATCAGGTACCCACTGAAGAAAATTAAATTATATAACAAACAAATAAAAATATAAATTTTAGGGGCTTTGGTTTTTTTTTTAAAAAAAAAGGCGAAGCGACCAAAATTGTTTTTTTGACATATACTTAAAGATTTTGTGTGGGTTTTTTATCAGTTTTTGCATTGAAGTACTAGAACAGTAAGAAAAGTATATAGACAATATATTAGATTATAGCTAGATTTATCGCTAGTGCGAATGATTTTGTTAATCATTTTGTTTTGCTAAATAAACATGTGACGAGTGAATCCTAACTCTTGTAATTTAATCTTTAACGTATCGGATCTAGATAATTTTAACCTACCTCATTTGGGTGAGGTAATTTAACCCACTTAAGGTTGGGCATCCGCTAAGTGAGTCTAAAGGTACACTATTACTTTATAGTTCGAAAGTGATGAATATTTATATTATTTGTAGATTAATTAATAGTATTCCAACTAAGAAGTAGATAAATATTATATATATTGTAATAAATTTGAGCTGTAAAATAGTACTCATGCTATGCAATTTGTAATAAACACCTAGCTTTATAATCTGTCTCTATATTGGGCACCAACTGTGAAGGGATTATATAATTTATTTTTTATTATTTTTTATATTCACTAAAATTACTGAGTATATTGGTTTGATATCCCTAATTGTAGATATTGCAGCACAAACTTATAGTATAGTAATTTTAATTATATAAATTCAGTTAATTTTTAGTTATAAAAGAATTTAGACAAGATTAAAAAAAAGCGATATTTCTTTACTGTGTTGGCTCTATATTGTACATGTTTTTAATGAAATTAGATCACCTGAATATATTGGTTAGAAATGAAGACGGCATTATTTTCTACTGAACAGTGTTAAATTGGAAGATTTAATTTCATTTTTGTAATTCACTTATAGTGGTTCAGTAAGAGATATCTTCTAAGAGAGTCCGCCTTGACTACTAATAGGTAATAAGACAAAGTTAATTATGGATAATAATTATACCGTACAATCAAACCTTAATATGAGCGAAGTGAACGCTCTCGACCATATTAGCATAAAGGTGTGTGGTGAACATATTTCGATATATGGCTCAGATCTTCGATCATTGATTATCGGTGTGTTCTATCTCTCGCGCAGGACATTCATAATACAATCCTACTTCATACTATTATTAAGCCTCTAGATAAGTTGGGTCTGTGGGAACGGCACTATAATGCATTAAAACATATTATTATAGCTATCTTAATAGTTAATGCGGGTTCCACACACAAGCTCTACCCAGCAACACAACCGTTACTAACATGCTCTCTCATAGAAATTACTTTTAACCCTAAAATATGAATAGATGACAATTATAAGATATTGTGATAATAACATTTAATTTAATTTTCCTCCAGTATAATAGGATTTTTAAATTCCACATCATAATTTAATATTCAAGGAAAGATTTTAGACTACGAGAAATAATTGTGAAATAATTAATACTCTAATAAAATAGGGGAAATAAATTATAATAATGCAATAATAATTAACTCAATCAATATAATATATAGTAGGTGCCACCTCTCATCTCTCCTTAGTTATTGGCATTCTGGTTAAACGAATCGTTTACCTAGATATCACAGTGGTATGTGTTTCTTGAGATAATATTTCGGATGGAATTTTATTAGTTGAGAATGGATCAGATGGTTGTGAGTACCATTTGAGATAATTTCAATTTGTTTGATAGTTAGTCATAGGGTACACACCAGATGCTCGCTTAAATTATCTATTACTAAGAATCTCACCGATCTAGAGTGTGTGAGGAAAGTGATGTATAAAAGTATTTCTGGAGGGTTAAATTACAAACTACTCATAAATATTATTATTCAAATTACTTTGGAGTATTGAAATTTTATCACCTTGCAAAATTTATCTAATTACATAACCTTTGACCGAATTACCTGTAAAGAAAGATTAGTAAAATGTTATTTGCATACGTTTATTCCTTTCTCTCTTCTCTAAAATACAATTTTTATTATTTTTATTTTATCTGCTAATTAAAACAGTTGAGGATACCTGTAGAATGGTAAATGGGTGATTGTACAATACAGATTCTTAATGTTGCTTTAATTACTCTGCTACTGCAGTATATATCTAGTATACATATTAGCGGGTATGAACGCAATTTTCTTAAGATTAAAGCTGTATTCTATTAGTGAAAGCGTAAACACATATATAGGGCCCTAGGTATACTATACTTTTGTCTTATCGAGCTGCTAAATTAATTTGGGCTTGTTTCTTACAAGGATATACGCCTTATATGGAGACTATTTCAATATCTTTGGGAACTGAAACACAGGAGTTAGGATTCTTCCCATAGTGGTCTCGGTTGCATAACGGACTGATTCCAAAACTCTGCTAGCTTTGTGCTAAATACTTATTTTCACAATAAAATAGGCTTCTCCAGGCTTATCGGTCTCTTCATGTGTTCTACTATTACTTTTATATCTCACGTATCATTCAACGTTTTGTATATATAGCTGGCCAAAGAGCAGCCTTGAGACGCTGTGTATTAACTAATTTTCATTTAGTATTTTGGGGAGTTGTCTGTTGAGAGTGCGGAGGATTAGCAAAGAGGCGGGCAACTGGACATTGGTCAAAACTCTGCATAAAACTGATACTGCAAGTGAGTCGTGATGTATATTGAAGCACGTAGCATGTGTTCAGTGGCTAACATGCACGACGGCTGTTAATCAACAAACTCGACTGACCTATGTTGCGCAGAATATTAATCGCTGTTGAGCTTAGGTGGGCTTTGACCACCACTGGGGTGCTTAGGCAAGGGATGATGATTCTATCCCAATCATCTTACAAGGTCATTTTGGAGAGAGGCATGAGATCGTTCAACACAGATGAGTCCTTTTAAAGAATCCTCCATTGTCAACTTGTGAGAGGGATGTATCTGTCAGGCGCACTCAGTGAAGGTAGAAATCTCATGGTCAAAATTGGAGAGACTTTAATAGACGTGACTTGTCAGTTGAAAAAAAATACGTGTAAATCTCATGCATTCACTTTAGGTATCTCACTTTAAAGGGATGGCAAAAAGATAACTGAGCTGTACCTAATTACAGATGGCATGTTAAACAAATATTTATACGCCGCCGGGTGAAGAGGACTAGGTCAAGGTGGTGACAATCCTTAAGAATGGTCAATGATATGCAAAGCATTTGGAACTTATATGGTTTTGATCTCACCTGGTACTTCTGTGAGAACTGAGGTCCTATAGTTTAAGACAAGAGGCGTTTATGGAAGGATATCGTTCCGGACAATGGAATAGATGCTGAGTCGGACTTTTGTTTGATAAGTTGGGTGGGGCATCATGTCATTAGTAAAAGGCCTCATTCACAGTACTCTAAAGATCTATCTCTTAACCGGCGGATGGAATTACATTTACAAATACAAGACGCGGACTTCAGCTGCATTAAGTATCTTCAAGTTTTGATAGGTGTAATGGGCGTTATGGGTGTAGGTGTATTAGTGTTTGGTTCAGCATGAGTTGGAGGGACGTCTTATGACCTAGTTTGTGATTGGTGGTGTTATTTTGGTTACTGTGGCGTTGGTAGGCCGTGTCGCTGGGGTGTATATTGGTTAATTGTTGTGTGTTGCGGGCTCAGGGTGTGTCTCTAGGATGGGTTATTTATAGGAGTTGGGGGGTTAGTTGGAGTTGTGAATAGATGGGTCGCGGCAATACCCGGTCATTTTGTGGGTGGATGTACGGCTGGTGTATTCTCTTAAAAATGGCTTTAAATAATTTTGTTATGTAAAGACTATAGCAGGATTTGGTTGATGTGGCGTGGTTCGGGATGGGTCGGTTTTTGGGCGGTTGCCGGGTTTCGGTGTTTTGTGGGGGTGGGATGTTTGAGAGGTAGGTTGGGTTCGGGCGCTGGGTGATCGGGAGGATATGGGATGTCTTAGTTGGGTTTGTGTAGGTGTTGGGAGGTATATAAGCTATTGATTGTGGCGTCTGAGCGTGTTTCTGGTAGAGTATGTTGAGGAGGGGGAGTGTGGAGATGGTATGCTTGTGTGGTTGGGTAGTGCTGAAAGGTTGTCGTTTACATGTGAGAATTATGGGGTTGATATTTGGCTGGCGGAGAAAATGGACGGAGTAGGGGTGTGTGGGAGGATGGTAATCTTATTTGTGGGTGTGTTTGTAGAGTGAGGTTGAGGGAGGGGGTTGGTAGTAGTTTAAGTGCAGGCTATTATTGGGTGGGAGCTGTGATAGATGTAGTGATGTTTAAGGGGTTTGGAGCTGTGATCGGGGAGTCTGAGTCGTGCGGTGGTGTCGGTATTGGTCGATGTGTGGGTGGTGTAGTGTCTGCGCTTCTGTGCTGTGGGTATGGGTGGTGGTTTGTGGTGTGTGGGTGGTGTGTGTGGGGTGTGGGTGTGTGAGTGGGGGTGTGGTGGTGGGGGGTGTGGGTGTGGGGGTGGTGGGGCTGTTTAGATGATGGGAGGAGGGCTCATGGGATGGTGGGTAGGTGTGGTGAGTGACAGGTCGTGGTCGGTTTGGGGTAGGTGCGGGTGTTGTTAGGCTTTTACGGTGTGGGTGAGAGCGTCTATTTGTGTGTGGTGGTGAGTGGATGAGAAGTGTTGAACTTTGGAAGTCGAAGTTGAAAGTTTCGTGTGAGTGTGGTTGTGCCGCTTGTGTGTTGTGGTTAAGTGTGTGATATTTTTAGAGGGTAATGGTGTGGGATGGGGGATTTGGGGTCTAATTCTGGGGTGGGAGGAGTGTGGTGGTGTGGGTTTTGGATGGTGGTCAGTGTGGTGAGCTGTTTTCTGTTTGGGGTGTGGGAGGTAGATGTGTTGTTTATGTGGTTTTGTGTGATTGGGTCTGTGTTTGGCGTGTCGTGTGTGTGGGCTTTGGTGTGGGTTTGAGTGGGATTTGTATGGGGTGGTTGGCTGTGCGGTTTTGGTCAGGGTATATTTGGTTGTGTGTGTTGTGTTGGGCGGGCCGGGTTTTGTATGGGTATGCGATGGGGGGGGGTGGTGTGTTATGAAGATTTGTGTATGTTTGGGAGTTCCATTTGTGGGTCAACGCCGCACTTTTTTCTAGTTTATTGATTAATTGACTTTATAGTATATTGTTAGAGATTGTCTTCGTGTTGTGTTTTGTTGCTTTTTCGCTTATTGGTTTTTGTAATTCAGGTACATTTTAAGATTCTATCTATCATTTGGTTAAGCAATGATGGAAGAATGTGTATTTATAGTTTGAATCAGTGGAAGGTGACATTTTCTGTAAATCACACATTTATATGTTAATCTATTCTTCACTAATATTATCTTCTATTCATCCTCTTTTGTGCATGCCTGTGGGTTCCTTTTATCTCGATATTTCGTTTTATGCTGGTAGTAGGTAAATTTCTTTTTCTTTTATAAGTGAGACGAGTCGTGGTTGTCTCGGAGTAACATATTGCGGGTTGGTGTAAAGGTCTGCGTGTGGTTGATATAGCTGATTTTTCTACAGACATGTGTCTTCGTGGCTAGACTACGTATCTTAGGGAGTTGGCTTGTCCATGGGTTACATGACGTATTGTGGGCATCGTGGGAAGGTTTGGGTGTGATAAAATGTGGGGTAATATGGATATGTAATAGAGGACAGGAGGGGGGGGTGTTGTCAAGTTGGTGTTTCTTCAGTCTCGGGTTTTTGTTGTGGTTGTTGGTTTGGTGGGTTCGTTAGTTTTATGAAGTGTTGTAGGGGGGGTGGATAATTGCAGGTAGGGAACTGGTGTCGCGGTGGGGTGATGTTATTGTATTTGAGAGTAGTGATGTAGTTTGTGATGTAGGAGTGGGTGGCTGTTGTGGGAGTGGTGGTGGTGTGGGGTTTGTGGTGGTTTGTGGAGTGGAGGTTGGGTAGGTGGTAGTTGAGGTTTGTGTCTCCCTCGTGGGGGTTGTGGTGGTCTGTGGGTGGGGTGGGGTGCGTGGTGGGTGGGTGCGTGGGTGTGGTGTGGGCTTTGTTGGGTTGGGGGTGTGGTTCGTGGTATGGGTCGAGGTGGATGGAGTGGTTGTGGCCTTTATGTGTGGTGTGTGTCTGTGGTGTGGTTGGTGAGTGGGTGGATCTGGGTGGTGGGTGTTTGGGGTGTTGAGTGGAGTGTGGGATGTCGATGTGTGAATTGTGCACGCTATTTGAATTTTGTTATTTTTAATGATATAACATTTTCAGGTGTAGTCGTGTAGAGTGGAACGGGTGGGGGTGGGGGGGGTGGGGTGGTGGGGAGGGGCGGGGGGGGGGGGGTGTGGGGCGTGTTTGATTTGTGTCTAGAGTTAATGTGAGATGTTTATTAGACAGAATTATGAGTGAGGAAGTAAGTTTGCGTTAAGTATAGAAGTAATGTTGGTACGCAGACTCATTTAGGTTTTGTGTGTGGAGGCGTGGTTTGGGTGGGGGGGTGTTTAAAATCAGATATATTTGTTTTGTTGTTTATATATGTGGCGGGAGAGTCGTGTTATGGAGTAGTGGAATGGTGTAGGTCTTTTGGGTGTGAGATGAGTGGTTTGAGATATGGCAGGTGAGGTATGTGCTATGAGGTCTTTTGTTATGTGGGCGGCGGACGTTCAATAAGTAGTGTATGGGTGGGCGGAAGCTGGTTTAGTTATAAGGCAGTGTGTTTGGTAAGGGGGGAGGGTATGGTGGTGGTGGGGGGGAGAGGAGATAACACGTTTGTTTTATTTGTTTAGTAGAGTGGGGATCATGGTGATTCTCATGCATATTGGTCTGGTGTAGCGTGTTGTGTGTTTGTAATTAGGGGCTACTGGTGTGTGGGATAGAGAAGGAAAGTGTGCAGTAGGGATTGTCGGCTTTTGCTTGTGTATACAGGATCGGGGTCCATAGGAATATAGTTGTTTGTTATTGTGGTGTCATGAGTCTGTAGTGGTGTAAAGGACAGGCTGATAGAAGCGATAGTGTGTGGGTGAAGATGGAGTTTGGAATGTGAATAGTTTTGGTTATGATTGGGGTGGAGTGGTATGGTTAAGTACGATGTGGGTTGGTGAGGCTAATAGTGACAGGGTTGAAGTTGTGGTGGGAGGTTTTTTATTATGTGCCTGAGTATTGTAGGTTGGATTCTGAGCTAGGCGGATGGCGTAAAGTTGGGGTCTTTCTCTGCTGATTTGTGTTGCGTTGCCAGAGCTACGTTTTCTTTCGCTCGAGAGATGTGTAATGGATATTGGTTTTGTTTTGAATAGATAGTGTTCGCTGTTAACTTCTGGGTGGCGCCATTAAATGCTGGTCTTAGGGCAAGGGTAGCATGTATTTCTGTAGAATGGGGAGTCGGATATAAGTATTTTGAATCTTGTATGTTATTAGGGTTTATTGTGGATGGACTCTTCATTTTCATTCTAATAGGTTCCTGATGTGACGGGTTTTTTTGATAAGTTACTTCTTGCAGGGGCGCAGATGAGCGTTTGTCAACGGTTATTGCTCGCTGTGCATTCGGCTTGTGGGGGACTAAATAGAGCAGGGGGGAGCAGTGTTTCAGATAGCGGCTGCTCTATATTATTGAGGGATAGTCTGTGAGAGGTATTGCTAGTGTCTCGTGTTCTTTGTGGCAGGGCGGTGTGGGGTGTGGAAGGAATGTTTAGTCTTGTGGAGGGTTTGTAATATCTGTTTGTTTGTTTTTTACATTTAATTGACTAAGTATAGGGTGTCATAGATAGATTTTTCAATCTTCTGTAAGCTGACAGTGTGTGGGTTCATTACAAGCTTTCTGTGTTAGGTGGGCATGCGTGGTAGTGAGTGTGGTTGCTTGCTAGGTTGGCTCTTTATGTCGAGCAGCTGTTCTGTTGATCGAGTTAGTTATAGTATGATGGCTTGTTGGTTGTGTTTGCGATTGACGGGTTATATGAGTGTGTGTGGGTGTTTGGTCTTGTGTGTGGTGTTTGCGTTGGTGGCGAGCGTGGTATCATGTTGTGTTAAGTCAGAGGTACCGTGATAATGATGTCGGTATTAGTTTGTGAAGGTGCGGTTAAATGATTCTGTTATGAAATGGGGGGATTTGGTCTTGTGCAGGTGCATTAGGGAGAATGTTGTATGTTAGAAGAGATGTAGGCGGAGGGGCTGTGAAGTTCTTGTGTGTATGGCTTGGTGTATTAGAGGAGGGTTGAGTTATTGATAATAAGGTTGTCGCTCATGGGCAGATGGGAAGTGTATAAGAAAAGCGCGGGTTCCCAGATTGAGTGCATGTAGTGTGGGTTTGTGGGGAAGTCGTGGATATAATATTGTGCGTAAAGTAGCTGATTGAAGGGAGAGGTACGTTTTTTGGGTTTGGACGTGGGTTTTATTATGTGCTGGGGGCATCGTTGATGTCTGGAGATGGTGGGTGTGGTTGTGGGTGCTAGGATGTCTGACGTAGGAGATAGGTGGGTAGGTGGTGGGTGGGGGTGTCGTGTGGAACTGATCGTGTTTTGGGTTGTGGTCAAGAGGTTCTAGTCTTGCGGTTAGGTGGAATTTTATATGATCTGATATGCGTTCGTATTGGGGGAGCAGTGCTTTATGTGACTGTTGTTGTGTTGTTGACGTTCGTCTGGGATAAATGATGTTACTGGCGTAAGATATGGTGGTGGTGGGAGAGGCCGTGAGATACGGTTGTCGCTACCTTTGGGGTGTCTGTTACTTGTTCGTTAGCTTCTCTAAAAATTTGTATTTCACTAGTGGCGTGATGAGTGTGTTTGTTGCTACTCACGTCCCCCGACCCCTTTATCGTAAAAGCACTAAACGCTGGGTGGTGACAAGAGTGGCATTTGGGCTTCTTTTTCAACAACAAACCTGCCGCGACTCTCGTGATTTAGATCGTGGTGGATCTGTTGGTAGCAATTGTGCGGTAATAGATGGGATTTTGTGTTGAGAGGATTCTCTTAACGGCCGGGGATGGTGGTACGTGGAATTTTATGTAGCTGTGGGAGGAGGTGGAGAGGCAAGGTGGGGGTGGGTGGTGGAGGGGATGGTATGGCCTTTTATGGGGTCGGCGGAGAGGTTGTGTATGCGAGTGGCGAGTGGGTGGAGAGAGGGGGGTGGTGGTATGGGGTCAAGCTAAGGCACGATGGTGTCGGGTCTAACTGGTGTGGTTTGTGGTGGATACGGGGTTTGGGTGCGGTGTCTCGTTTCTTAGTTGAGGGGGGGGTAGTGTAATTGTTGCGGTGCCACTTTTTGGGCATTCCCTCCGAGCTCTCAATTCTCTGTCTGCAGTATAAGCTTCGCTTCCTCGGTTCTTTGATGGCTGCCATTTCTTGTGGCGGCGCGCATGGGTGAGCTTGATGCGAGGAGAGGTGAGAGGATATTGTGATGGTGGGTCCGATTTTTTTGTGCGTTGTTTTAGTTTTGGTATATGAGAGTGGGGGCGATGGGGTCTCGATCTAGGAGTGCGAAGCGGGAGTGTATTGAAAATAGTATTATGTATATCATGTATATCTGATTATATTACAAAATATCGTGATTGAGAGGAAATCGGGATTGGAGGAGGGGGTGGGGGGCGTGGGAGAGTGGGGGCTCAAGGAGAGGGTGCATTGTGTAGTCTCTTGTGTGAGGGGTGGAGTGTGGGCGATGGGTCGGGGGTGGCTGAAAGAGGTTCAGTGAGGAGAGTAGTGGTGCGGGTTTATTTGTATTAAGGATTGTTGATAGGATAAGTGTGAGGCTGTGGAGGGTTGGTTTAGTTGGGAACGAGTCGCGTGTGGGCGGGAGGGGGCGTGTATGTATATGTGGATCAGTATGAGTGTGGTGATGCTTGCGTGGGGAGGAATATAGTGATATGTGGTGTGGAGTATAGGGTGTCGTTCTAGGGAGGTGGGTCTTGAAAATTTGATGAAGCTCAGTATTGTGGGTTTGTGGTCGCGGTATAATATTGATTATTTTGTGTTTCAAATGAAAAGTGATTGTGGATATCCGTGGGTGGGGGGCTTGTGGAAGTGAGTAGTGGGTTTGTAGTGTGTTTTTTACATCTTTGTTCGCTATGCGTAGGGAGGCAGGTACAGTTTGTGTTTTTCTGGTATGGTTTTTGTTAGTCTGCAAGGTACCAAGTGGTGGCTTATATACTTTTTCTCAGATAGTTGAGAGTAGTGATTAGGTTGAAGTCATAGTGGTCCGTAGAATATTGTCATTTGATTATTTCGGTGATGTGGTCGGGTCTGATTGGGCGTGTAAGCGTTGGGTGGTTATGAGTGCGCCTCGTTTAGGCGCAGGTGGTGCCTGGTGCGCCTGGTCTTTGATTGGCGCGTTTCGACATTGGGGGGATGTGTCTCTGGAGGGACTCTTCGATCTCTAGCTTTGGTTGGTGCTTGCGATGGGGGTCGAGTCTCGGTTCTCGGTGGACGTCTGGCTTATGCTGATTAATGGTGTGATGAAGAAAATCTAATAATATAGATTCCAGAGTATTTGATATTGTATCTGATATTTCAATAGCTTTAATATATATTTATTTGGATTTTAGTAGAGTTGGGCGAGCTTACTTAGTGCAACCTGATTATTGATAGGAGTAGAGGTAGATGTTGTATGGTTTTTGTTGTACTATTGTCTTGGACGTGGCTGAAGATATATATTGGTTATCGGGTATGCTTCAGGTCTATTGTAGAAACATAAATTGTAATGCAGTTCTAAAGTTAGACATATTATATATACCTATTATTAATTTTTATTTGATTATAGATCTTATTATACGTTATCTTAAGTCGTTCGTTAGCATTTCTATGAATAGGCTTTGGCAGGGCTGTTGTGATGTGCGTCCGGTCTTATTGTATGATAATATACTCTTTCGATCATTTAGTCTTCGTATAAGATTCGTTTATCGTCGTACCAATAATTATTATTTAAGAAAGTATGATTACGTGACATGCGATTATATGTATGTGTAATTATATGATTTATGAATTATCATAGAAGATTAAGCTATTCTTGGCAATAGATATGGAATTCCTGTGGATGTTACTCATAAACTATCCCACACTTCGATAATATTGTTGTGTAGGAGTTATTCTGGATATTGTATTGTGGCGGGCTATTTGTTGCTGATAAGTTGAGTCGTGGTTTTTTCTAGTTCGATTTGGAAGACTTTTCATAATTATGGTCAGTGGTTCGGTCTTTGTACACGTATGCGTAAGTCTGCTCAATATTGTGTTCAAAGGGATCTTGCTGAATTTGGTGTGTTCAAATGAGGACTCTGTGTATTCGAATGGTTGGTTGGGATTTGGGTTTGTGTGTCTTTCGGCTTTGGGTGTTGGTGTGCGATATGCCTGTTTAACCCTCACAGGTATTTTAATAGAAATATTCTATATATGTTAATTATATTCTTACATGGGAGCATTCTCTATTATGGTAAGAGATACGCTTCGAGAACATATTTTCATTTGTATTATTAACAGAATTAAAGTTCACATAAATTTTTATTATTGGTTATTATCATTATTATTATTATTTTATTATTAGTTTTAATATTGCCATAGTACTTGTCATAGCTTGTTTCGGCATTAAATTTGAAAATCTTTACATAATCTATTAAACGATAGCTTGTTTTACACTCGATTACTTCTCTGCTGGCGCGCCATGCTAGATGGAGATGACTGACCCAGCATGTATCTGTTTCGCGTTTGAGTGGAGTTGGTATTAGTATGATGGGGTTGGCAGCAGCCCCCCTCGTGAGGTATAACCAGAGTATAAGAGGAATTCGTCACTTTCAGCATTTGTATGCTTTTTAACCAATGTTCTTAGTGATTGGAACTGAACAATACATTTCTTGATATTTATCGCCGGCATACTATATATTTGTTATAGTTGATAGCATAGTATCTCATAAATTCTAATATCGCGTACTAGTGGACTGGCTCTACGTTGAATAATACCTAGCTTCCTTCCTTTTTGCAGTTTTTGGGTGCCAGTTCATGTGGTTGGCGCTGCAGCCAGTAGAAGGCGTGCTGTCTCTCCTAGTGCTAGTTTGGCTGCAGTGAGTCGGCCAGAAGGGAACTTTGTTTGTGTGTGTCAATGACCTGATTTTGTAATTGAGTAAAATTTCTGTTCTGCTGAGTCTCCTCCGCTTTTCTTTTTGCGTCCGGGCGTTATTGTGAGTAACTGTCATAGGGAGATACGGTTATCCAAATTTGGTCTCGAATTGGTACATCTTCATACTGAATAGCTGGTAATTCACTATAATCCCATAGATAGGGGGCACGATCTTCCCATAATTGGCCATAAATTTTCATACAAATATAAATTACTATAAAAGGCATTCGGTTTGGAGTTTTTTATGTAGGCAAAGTATCTTGAATATGATCGTTTACGGCATACCACCCATTTTCATAGTAGGAAAGCTGGTATACTTTATTGATGTCATTATCTTGAGCTAAGGAATACAGACTCCTGGACCTGAGGCGGCATCTCATTAAGGAAGAGCTCTTGTGCGATTCGGGGATAGGGGTGGGTTGTGTTATAGGGTATTGACTGCAGTGAGGTTGTGTTGGCTGGTGAATTGAGAGTTGCCAGGTTACGATGGGTGGGAGCGTGGTGTCTTGTTAGGGGCGGTGTGGTGTACGGTTGTGGAGTGGTAATGTGATACAGTTGTGTGATTCGTGCGGTTGGTTTCGATTGGCTTGTGTGCGTTTTGGTGTGTGGGAAGAGTGAGTGGGGTTGTTGTTGGGGGTTGGTGTTGCGGTGCGCTGTGTGGTTGAGCAGCCGTAGTGATTGTGATGTGGTGCGTTGAGTTGCGTGTGATTGGCTGGTGGGTTTGGTGGTTGGGGTTGTGAGTGGGCCTGGGGTTGGGAATTGCTATGTAAGTGAGAGTGATGATCGACGTTGAGGTGTTCGTGGATGGGAGTGAGGTTGCTGTGATGTGGGGGAGGTGTGTGAACATATATGAGAGTGGCTGTGTGGTGCGAACTGTGAGAGGTTGAGATCGGGTGGGTAAGATGGGGTTGGTTGGTGGAGTGATGGAGGCTAAGAAGTGGCGGAGGTAGTTGGTTTGTGCAGAAGGGTGTCGATAGGTGAATTGCTGAGGTTAGTGGTGTTTAGATGCTATGGAGCGCGGGGGCTGTGCGGGGTGCGTGGGGGGGGTGTGGGTTAGGTGCCCGGAGGGGTTGGGGTGGGGTGCGGGGCTGTTTTGGCAGAGTGTTGGGGTGGAGCTGGTAAGAGGCTGGGAGGGGAGTGGATGATGGTGTATGCTCTTGGGTGTGTGCTTGGGGGTGGGGGAAGTGAGGTTTGGAGCTAAATCTTCCAGAGTAACGATTTGTTTATAAAATAGCGAGGTGGTGGGGCGAGGGATAGTGGAGTGCGAGGTATAGTTTAGGGGTGTGGGGGGAGGGGGGAGAGAGGGGTGGTGTCGTAGGTGGGTTATGGGTTTTTATAAGGTTGTCGGGGGCGGGGGGTGGGTAGGGGGGGGGGAGTTGTGGGTTGTGCTATGTGGTGTTGCAGGTATTGAATGGCGTTGGCTCTGGTATACTTATACGGGATGGGTAGGTGTACTTCTACCGGTGTGGTTTGGTGGGGCGGTGGTGTGTGTCTGTGTGGTGGTGTTGGGGTGAGGGTGTGGCGTGGTAGTGTGGTCGTGGAAATGTCGTGTTGGGGGGGTTGCCGGATGGTAGGGGGGTGGGCTGTCGTGCGTGGGGGGGGGGTTGTGTGGCGTGTGAGCTCTGGGTTTGTGGAGACTGATTCCGTGGGGGTGTGGTGTGGTGTTTGTGGGGCTTGCCGATGTAAAGGTATGTGTGGGTAGGGCTGGGTGCTGATTTGGTGGGGTGAGGCGAGATTTCCTGTCTGGGCTCTGTGTGTTTGGGTTCCTTTAGGTGGTGGAGGGTTAGTGCTTTCCTTCCTCCCACTCTGTGAGACTGTGGCTGCGGTTTCTTATTAGCCAGGCGGGGAGGTGTGAGGCGTGTGTTTTGCCGTGTCTTAGGAACAAGATAGAGCATTGTTGTGGGGGTACGGTGTGTATTCTTTGTTTTTTTGTGTTTTTTTTTTTTTTGTTGGTTTTTTTGTTTTGGTCATAGGGCGTTTAGGGGGCGTAACAGGGGGAGGTGCTCGAAGGGGTTGGTTGTCTGGGGTGGGCAAAGAGAGGTTCGTGTTGAGTTTGGGGGCGGGCGTGGTGGGTGGGTGGCCGGTGCGCTTTGTGGGGGCGGTGCTTTCATGAGTGGAGTTGGGTGTCATTTGGTGGGCGGTGTTGGGTGGTGTTTTTTTCTTCTTTTTTTTTTTTTTTTTTTTTTTTCTAATACCGGCGGGCAGGTTGTTGTACAAGTGGGGTGGCGAGAAGTGTCAATATGTGAATGGTCTGTGTGAGTGTGTGAGTGTAGTGGATGGGTGGGGGTGGGGGGGTGGTGGGAGGTTACGTTAGGTGGAGAGGGATGTGTGGAGTGTGGTTGATATAGATTTCTCATATATGCGCGTGTTGAGGGGGGGGTAATACTCGTGTGTTCACGCGCTGACAGTCGAGTATGGTAGTGTTTTTTAGGAAGGTTTGAATTAGTAGACAAGTGTTTATATATTAATATATTGATGTAGGACTTCTGGATCTGGGGATAAGAAGTTGGGTCGATCAGTGTGAGTCTTAGTCAGACATGAGCGTGAGTGTGGTTGCTTGTGTGGGTGATGTATTCGCTAACGTGGATGTGTCGGCGCGGGTTAGTGGGTGGGTGTTGTGGATTTCAGTGTCGATCGGAAGGGAAGCTTGGGATTTTTTATATTTATAGCTTAGTTGTAGGTATGACGTGTATTGCAATTTGATCGATTGTATTGTGTTGAGCGGTAATAGTGTTTTGCGATAAGTTCGTGATAGGGTTTTTGTGCTCTGTCCAGTTTCTGGAGTAAGGATCTTCGTAGAGGTTAATAGCTCTCTCTATCACATTTCTAGCAGTTTCTATTTTTTTGGTTTTACCATTATTTAGGTTAAGATGATTAAAGTTGCGCTTTCTAGGTCCGGTATGTATGAGATCTTGAAGGATGATGTGTGATGGATGTTACGGTGAACGTAAGTGGAGGGATTGCTCAGTAAGAAATAGATCGGGCGTTTTTCTGCTCGTTTGAAGTATATTAATTGGTGCTGTGTGAGATTGATAATATGAATGTTGCGAAGATGATTATAATTGCAAGGGGCTTTTTTGTATTTGTTACGAGGTTGTGGTGGGGCGCAGAAGATGTGTTCTTAATGTGGGAATAAAAGAGATATTGGATGAGTTATATATTTAGACGAAAGTGTTAATAGGAGTTTATTTAATTATAATTTAAGTCAGTTGTTGTTTCATATAGTCTGGAAAGCAAGACTGGAAGAGTGTATGTTGTGGCTTCTTCGGAGTCTTTAGTTTTTAGAGAAAATATTTCTCTAAAGCGTGGTGTTGGCTGGTGTGCAGTGTATTGATGAGCTATCGCACATCACTTGGTCGTTCTTCTATACGGTGTGTCGCCAGTGATAGTGCAATCAGCTCACGATATTCTCTTCCGTTGTTCTGGTCTTGGGGCCCACTTAGAAGATCGCAGTACCAGATTGCGCCGATTATAGAAAGTTCCTTTTTGTGATTCACGTCTCTAACGACCTGATAACTTTCATGTTACGGGGTGTTAGTTTTTGAATCTGTATTAAACTAAAAATGTAGTGTCTATTGTTAGTGCATTTGTCTGGGCTTCTAGTTGTGATTTTAATAACGCACTTGTATGTTCGGTGTTGCGAAGGAGTTTTTGAGATTTGGCTGATGGTGATGCGCGTGATCTCGTTTTGGAGTTGAGGTTTGTGGAGGGTTAGAGGGGTTGTCATAATTATCAGATGTGTGAGCATGAGACTCGAGAATTTAGTCTAGGGTGAAGTTGAAATTTATCGTAGGGACTGTGAGGTGAAGTGTATTGATAGGGTGAGTTTGTATCTGTGCTTAGGGTTGTCTCTCCTTAGGTGGGGTGTTTGGTGGGCTACTCATGGGGTGAGTTCTTGGATGCTGGGGTGGTGCGTGTTTGAGTGATAGATGGATAGGTGTGAGGGTAGATGGTTATAAGTAGACAGTGGTTCTAAGGTTAGGAGCGGTTGTCCGGATATAGGGGGGGGGGGCCCTAGGGAGCGCTGGGGGTTGGGTGAGGGGTTGGGGTGTGCGGTTGGAGTTGGTGAAGGTGTGTGGTTTGTGATAGTATGTTGCTGGGCGTTGTGTGAGGGTTGCGATTGTAGTGGGGGCGCTATTATCACTGGTGTCATCTTGTGTGTGTTGCCTTAATATTGATGTGGCGGGTAATAGTTATAGCGAACAAAATGAAATATAATCTAGCTTATACAGGATTGGGAAATTCATACTTAGAGCTAAATACAGTTATAATACACTATGATAGAAAATTCTTCCCTCCCAGGACAAGAGTGATTAAGGTATTACTTTATCAGGTTAATAGTATAGTTACAGTAATCTGTGTACAGTTTAACAGGCTATAGTATATTACTAAGTATAGTTATATATATATAATAAATTTTCTAAAACTAATATACACATAATATTTATATCCAAGTATGTAATGAAAATCACCCGAGATTAGAGAGGGAGGGGGACGGCTAATAGAAGGTATAGGAGTGTAGATATAACTATATTTAGCTTTGATGAGCGCTTCGTTTGCTTTTATATTTCGGAGAAAGGACGTGAAATCGCTTGTGGCCTAGTTCTGAAAAATTCAAGCAAAGTGGGGTCATAACTTGTATTGTAAAAGTTTATAAGTGTGTTGCATAAGGCGGACCAACTCATCACTTTCCAATCTATATGAGTTCGAATATTAATAGAATGGCAAATTGGAATTTCGGAATATATTTCTTAGTTCAAGTATATATAATGATGACATATTTTCTCATAGCTACTCCTTGCAATTGCCCAAATTGATTTACGCAATGGCACGCTTGATTTCGAATCTTTGGCTCCATTGAGTATTTGAGAAGTTCGGCATTATTGAGGTACCGCAAATGTGTTTGGCGTTGTTATAGGTTATATGTTCCTTATTTCTTATCCGTGAGCAGTACTATTATGCGATATTTTAGAAAGTAGGAAGGTTAATTGTGAGTTTTGTGTTTGAATGATTTTTGCGTCTGGTGTTGGTTGGTGTTGTGGTTCTTCGTGGGCGTGTGAGTGGGGTTTTTGGGTGTCGGGTAGATGAGTCATTGATCGTGTTTGTGTCCGGGTGGGGAAGGTGGGTGTGTGGGTTTCTAATAAATAAAAGTTTTTGTGTCATGTTATAGATTAAGCTATATGATTTTTGAAGATATTAGTTATTGTGTGGGGACTATGTGTCTGATGGATGGAAATGAATGAATAATATTTTGATTAGGGGTGGGCTGTATATAGTGGTGTTGGGTTGATGGAATAGTATGGGTATAGGTTGCTTGTGGGGGGTGAGTTATGTTTAGTTGTGGGAGTGGTTGTATGTGTGTTGTGTTGTGGTTGGTGCGTGGGGTGGTGTTTTGGGGTTGTTTGATTGGGAGTTTGTTGTTGGTATTGCTAGTTTGTGTGGTTGTGAGGTTGGTGTAGTGGTAGTTATGCCATAGGTTATGTGTATGTGTTGTTATTGTGTGTTAGTGGGTTCTTCTTGTGGTGGGGTTTAGTGGTTACGGGGGTAGAGTGGGGTATGTGAATATTTATAGTGTGTATATTTTTTTTGTATTTAAGGTTTAAGATTTAATATTTTAATGATTGTGGATTCACGCTATATGAAAACTGGCATCATATATAATAGTGAGTACTGTATATGTTGTGAGCGAAAAACTATCTGATATTGTGGTTTCATGTGTTTTCTACAGAAAATTGATTGGATTATCAGAGTTTGGATACTAGCCTCTGTTAAAACTTTGTGAAACCTACGTATTTGGTACGGATTTGGCAAATTAGATCACTATGTATGATAAGATTAAAGTATGTTAGCTTGTTAATGTAAAACATGAAGAGTAATATAGTATCGTAAACGTGTGCGATGTTGATGTAATAATAGTGTGGCGTGGTGTGGTGTTGTAGCTAAGGTGCTGACTGTTGACGTATGTAGTATAGAGGGCCAAAATGACTGATATTTGATTAGAGAACGTGATTATGTGTCTATTGTTTAAATGTTTTAGTATATAGGGTATTTACGTTACGACACGGATTACTTATAGAATAAGCTAGTTAGATAGTTTTTTGTTAGCTAAATGTTTGATTGGTGGGTGGAAATTGATTGTTGAGCGTTATTGTCTAGACTGTTTTCGATAGTAGGTTACATTGTTGGTGGTTGTAATGGTATGAGACTGTTCGTGATATTAGATAAAGTAGTCGCAGTTAGTCAATAGCTATCCTCAACTGCTAGGTATTTAGCGTATGTTTTGGTGTATCTGGTTGCAATAAAGTTACACTAGTGATGTGAAAGACTTGCATAGATTGGTAGGATGGTCTGTTGGGTGCGACATTGGGCGGCTTGGGGTTGGGTGGTGGGAGGTGGGGTTGGAGGTAGGGGTGTGTGGTGTGGTGTGGTGTTAGTGTTTGTGTGTGGGTTGCAGCGGTTGCGTCGCAGTTTTTGATTGTGTCAGGACACTGCAGGTGGTGATGAAAGTGGAATAAAGGTCGATTTTAGCAAATTATCTGCTGTTCTGGTAACAAGCAGTTGTTCGGTGGTGGTGCTAGTGCATCTGTAAGGGCTGGCAGGATGTACGGTGTCTTAAGATAGGTCATTGTACAGGAGTGAAAGTGTAGGGTCCTGGAGGGACGGGTGTGTGCGTGGTGTGTGGCTGTTGTGGGTTCGGTGGATTTGGGTGTGGTGCCCTTTGTTGTGGGGGTGGTTGTATGGTGTGGGTTGTGGTGGTGTGGTTGACGGTCCTTGGTTGTTATTGTGGCTGTTTAATGTGATGTTGTGGGCTGTGGTTGGTTGTGTAAATGAAAAAGAAGTTGTGTTGTATGTGATGAGGCTTTAGTGTGCTTATATGAGTATACGCATAGTTTTTGTGTGTGAAGTAGTCTTGTCCAGTTGAAAGGCCTTCATAGACATGAGAGTTGATGTTGTTTTTTTCATAAAAATTCAAAAAATTTGATGATGTTTTACTTTCAAAATTCATTTTATTTTTATACAACACTTTTTTAGTGATTTATTTTTTTTTTTTTATCTCGACGTAAATATATTAATTATTTGTGTCAAATAAGTGTGCGGTGGTACTAGAATTCCTAGTTTTAAAATACTATATAATATATATATACCTTATAGTATATATATTAAGTATATAACCTATAAAAAAATTATCAGTGAGAGAAATAAAATCAATATTACAAAACTTTTTTGAGTTTTACTACGTAGGAACAATATAAGTATATTATATAAGATTGGTAGCGAGTTTTGTGATTGCGTTGGATTGTTTTGTTTAATGCTCAACGACATGTATGTTAACACAATAGAGGTAACACAGACGCGCAGGTACTACATTGTAAACATACAATTATATATTTTTTTGTGAATCAGGCTGGAAATTCTAAGGATGTCGGATTTACACTTTTTGTTTAATTTAGTGTTTTTTTTTTGGAGAAGCTTGATTCGATTGTATAGCAACTAGTTGTCTTAAACAATCTATATACAATCACCCATCCGTTTAGGTGGGGAAGACCGCTGCGAGCCGACGGGGGACAAAGGGGGGGACGTTTCATTACCAGGAGGGGATGGTCGGGTAGATGGAACCGGGAACTACCGCTCGTCACCAAAGACAAAAGAGCGGGGGTTCCGGAGACGATCCCCGGAAACAGAGAGGGGACTTAGTCCCCCCGGAGTTGCCCGCACACGTCCCACTTACGTGGTTTTGGCCACATGAGGATTAGAACCTCCGGGGTACAGATCCTATGCATATATGGGTGGCTAGGTTTACCATCATGCAAGTGATCTTTGGTTCAAGAACAACGTTCCTTATTTCCTGATGGTGAAGATTTTTCCGTATTTAGTCCTTTCGCTTAAAAAAAAAAAGATAATTTTTTCTTCCAAAAACACTTAATTGGTTTATTCATATTTAAGCTAAAGGAACTACCTTATGAGGGGATATTAACACGCGCAAAGATGGCAAGAGATGTACGTGGGGGTCTCTCGGCCTCCAGTTTCACGGGTGGGACGACGGGGGCGGACGTGAATCCCACTCTCGCGGGGATGGTCTGATCAGGCGGAACCCCGGTCTCTTTGGCTCTTTGGGTGTCTACGCGGGGTTCCTCCGACCATGCCCCTCCGGGGTTAGAACGTCCCCCATCACTTCGTGGTCCATATTCGGCTTTCACGGTACACTGATTTAAGGGCTAAAACATCGTCATTGAAAGTTAAAGCACATTTAACTCGAATCAGCAGAAAAATGAAAAAAAAATTAATAAAATTAAAAATTAATTATAATATAAAAAAAGTTAAATCCCATCCTTAGAATTTTCCGCTATTCCAAATATATAATTTGTTTTAGCTGTTGCCGAGCTGCGGTCTTAGTTGTAACATACTCGTGAGCCATGGATAAAAAAATCTGACATATTCTAAAGCTTTTATAGGTTGTTAATTTAAGTATATAGATATATATATATATCATAGGCAAGGTGTGTCATAATTATTTTAATGATATTATCTTTATATATATGGGTCATTAATGAAAGGTGTAGTTTATTTCAATTAATTGAATATTGCTTTTTAATTACCTTTATTGCTTATTTATTTATTTGACACATAAAATGAAGTTTCTCTACTCAATATTCACATTGCCTTTTCAGACATTTTTTACAATTTTATTTTATATACTTATTTTTAAATTTATGTTTTAGATATAGTAATTTCTATAAGCCTTGAAATTCAATTTCTACTATTAATTAAATCAATAGTTGTATTTGTTTATTAATGCTCACAAAAATAGTATTAAATACTATTTTTTATATACCTGCATATTCATAAACCAATTTTATAAGGGGGAGTGGGTCGGCCAGGTATTTATTAAATTACCAGAATGTTTTGTGTGTTTTTAATTTTTCATAAATTTTAATTTTAAATAAAAACATTTTAAGGGTCACATCATATATTTTTATATCTTTAATAAATTAAAAATATGAAGACATTTTATTGCCTGTGTGTCAAGAACTCTTTAATTTGGCTTTTGCCAAGCCAGTGGTTACCTACTTTTAGCGCCTTTGATTTCAGGCCGAACTTTGGTAAGAATTACAGTATGTAAACTACTTATAGTTCTCTTTATGATATTTCATATAGACATATTGGAACTATTCTTACCTCATTATTTGTTAAGTCATTATTATTATTATCTATTCTTTATACTATTAATAATTTTCATATTATTATTTACTCGGTCATCAAGAACTCTTGACTATTTGGCTTTTGCCATTTATTCCTCTTCTGTTTATTTTTCCTCTTTGCCATAAATGCGTCAATTCCAGTTTTCTTATTTATTCATCTGATTATTGGGTTCTCATGATATAAAATCCATTTCGTGAAGTAGCTTGATTCTGATTTTCATATTTCCCAGCTAATATTCTGTGGTTTATGTGCTATTTAATTTGCATTCTTTTATCTAGCTTTGAATTCCTTCATAACTACTGGTTTTCAATGTATTTTTTAAATGAAGCATAATTCTGGCGATTATGGTATGGTGTGTTAGGTCATCAAACATGAACCTATTACCTTTCTGCATTCCAATCTATATCTATTACTATCGTATTACAATTTAAATCGAAAGGGTGTGCAAATTGGAGAAAATTAATCCTTTTATTTTCTGTGGATAGTAGATTTTGATTTCTTCTATTTTTTGATGTTTTAGTTATCATCCTTCTGTGTAAGTGAATACGATAAAATCAACGTGGAAACTGCAATGAACAAGATGGAAGTGTCATTGTTAACAAGATTTCCAAATCACACCAGAATAAAATCTACAAGGCAGGTGAAGAGGTACTGGCTTACGAACTGCATAGAAAGGACTATTTTCTATATGTTGTTAACGACCCTAATCAGCCTGGCAAAGTCTAACTTCTTATTCTTAGGAGATTTATAAAAATAGCGGGGTTAGTTGCTGCACTTCTCTTACCCTCCATTATCGCTCGATAATATCGATATTACTTAGTATTCTCGGGTAGTTCTCGGGTAATTTTATATTTTATTAATTTATATTAATTATAATTCTTTTAAATATACATTTTTGCAATTAAATTTATATATTAAGTGAAATACTAGGCTAAATTATTTTATTACACTAGATTTAGTATTATCATCAAGCCTTATATTTTTCTATTAAATTTTCTATACATTCTTTCTATTTTGAATATATACTTTTAGTGATTCAAGAAAAACCGTTTTGTGAGATGATAATTGGATAATCTCCCCACAGTTTTTTTTAAACATTAGTTAATTGAACTCTGTTGCAGATAAGAAAGTGCAGTGACTTGTATTCGTACCATTATTGGGTTAATAATTTTGAATGCTTGGGATGAAATCTTCATCATTGGACAATACGTCCTTGTCTGTCAATCATACGTTCTACAAATTTAATATCATTTTTGTTGAAACGCTTGGCAAATCATAATAATTTATTGATTTATGCAAATTTGTAATTCTGGCCGACACGGCGTTGGCTTCTAAGCTTCGTCTTTTCCTCTTCAGGCTAATAACCAGCCAGCAGCAAAAATATTATTTCATTTGCGTAAGTGTTATAGTTTCATATATATATTTGACACTCATACTCAGTATAATAATAATTATCAATTATCATATGTTAAATAAACTCTAGTCTTTATTTAGTGCGCTCCTATTTATTTGCTCTTTTCAATTATTTAATTTGAGAGAGAAATATTCTTTAAAAAAATTATTGATCGAAACACAGTGGGTATACTGGGTAGAAATAGGTTCAGTCTTCAATGTCTCCAAAGTTAATCTATATCTTAGAAATAGCTTTCTTTTCTGAAGCATGCTTAAAAGTTTGTTTTCTATCGTTTCTTTCTTAGAGATAGATTGTATTATTTCATAGTTCTTATTTTGAAAATTTGTATTTCGTTTCTTTGTTTATGTTTAGAAACTTTTTTCTTCGTTTCTGTTAATAGATAGCTTTTCCGTTTTCGATAGTCAAATTTTTCACGATATAACCTGTTCTAATGTACTCACTTTTGTCTTTAACTTAACTTATACATCACACTTTACTGCTTTTAGTTCTACATATTCGTATCTAGATATATTAATCTGCGAATTAGTGTTCCTTAGATATATCCTAAATAATTGTTGGCCGTTCTTTGTAGGCTGTTGTTTTTATTAGGCAAATTATATCCTCAATTTCTTTTTAGTCGAGTTAGCCAAATTTTAAGAGAATCATTAAAGCAGCAAGAATTTTCAATTTGTTTAATAAAATATTATTTTTAAGAGAAGTCTGTGACCTTGTGGTTAATTTAGACTGACTTCAGTGCGGTTTTCTCAGGCGCTGTTGATATTTTTCTGCTCATTATTTCAATATACTTTCTTAGGTAAGGGGTTCAAACTTCTTCATTAATGCATATTATTAGAATGCATATTATTACTATTTCCTCTTTGTGCTCTGTGTATATTTCTCCATCACTTTTTTCCTTTTTTCGCTCTTATTTCGTAATAAAATAACAACTAAGAATGCGCAAGTATTATATTATGTAAAAAGGTAAGAACGTTCGCAGTGTGTGTGTGTGCTATATACGAAAGCTTTTAAAACAAAAAAATAGGTCTGCGTTTGTAACAATTCTTCTTGGGGGCGCTTTCTATCTGTTTACTTTCTCTTTTCTATAAATTCATACTTTTCTTTCTTTCCTCTTATTCGTCGTAACAAATGACTGAAGCAGGCGGCTATTTCTGGCTTCCTGCAATCTGGCTTCACTTGAAGAGACACATCAGCGACATAGGAATAATACAGAGGATCCATCAATCAGAGGGAAAAGAACAGCCTCGTAAGGCTGTGGGAAGAAAAGTACAACATGTATGCGCAGTTCAAAAGGCCATCATAAAGGGCGAAAATAAGCTTTTGGCTTAAGCCCTTCTCAGATGGAATCTTCGGTAACAGATTCGTCCATCCATCCCTGCTGGAAGCTATTTTGGATGAGGTAAATCTTCGTCTGGACGGAGGTGAGAGAATATGACAACTGACATCGGAGCAAAGATCTGCAATCTGGACTCGCTGAAACACTATGCTACCATGTTTAAATGAAAGAAGTTTATTAAATTGCTTTCATTATCCTCTACATTGCAGGAGAGATAATTCAGCGAATCAGACGACTCCACTTTCGTCCACAGAGTCGCTTCTTCGCAGGAGGGTATTCGGTCTCACGAAAAGAATTACATTCTATATTGAAGAATTTTAAACCACAACAAGAACTTAAAGATTCCAGCTGCTTGTGTCAAAATTTTCTGGTGGACGGAGTGAGTAAACAATTTCGTTCAGGTATCTTTTGCTCCTGTCGGCTTTGAACTGTATAACGGCTGTTAAGGACCTTTCTGACGCAGCTAAAATCAAGTATTCTGAAAAGTCATCTTCAAACAAAAATTTTGCTTTAAAGGATGTTCAACACTTGACTAATGTTGATGAGAACTATTCTGTGGCTATCAAAATCCTGAAGGAGGTGTATCTGGACGTGCCCTTTCTAGTGGACACAATTCTTCACAAGATTGATTCAGCACCAGTTTTGGACAATAAAAATTTAGAGGCTACTCAGTTCTTTGTGTCAGAAGTTCGTGCAAACTTGCATGAACTGAAGGAGTTCGATTTGGACTTCCTGGAGGGGGGAACAGCAGGTAACCGTCTTGTTAGTCACTTGGTTACTGACAAGCTTCTTCCTCCTATATTCCTGCGTGAACTCAAACTAAAAACTCGATTGAGTATCCTTCCATCAATTTGGTTTTGAGTAAGTATATGAATATTTTGAAGTCCCTTGAAAGGACCGGAATAGGTGTATGCAGCAAAGAGAAGAATAAAATGCCTTTCACAACAGAAGTCTTCATATAAAGAGGAAGAAGTTCTTCCTTCACAAACAAGTGTAAAAAGTCTAAAGAGTCTAAAATTATCATTCTAAAAGATGTCTTCTTCTTCACTATTCTTTCAGGAGGCTGGTATTCCTGTCTTCTGCTTCATTATTTATGGATGCATACTTTGTAATGGAAAACACCGATGAGTAGTTGTAAGTTTACCGCAACAGGTTAGCTTACGAAGGGAGCGCTGCATAGAACTAGGAATGTGTGCAAACTGTTCCAGCAAGAAGCATGTATCTTCCAAATGCCCTGCAAAAAGATTTGGCCTTAGCGTCCTTGTGGCACATGCAAGAGTGGTGCTCACATAACTGCTCCTGATTCGTCAGATCATGACTATCCGAAAAGAAGATCGTTGCAGTTATGTCTCCAAGTCAGCCATCTACTTCTTCAGCTGTCTCAAGTTCTTGATGATGAAGATTTGGTTCAAAGAATATCTTAAAATACTGGTAACCACTCCTCTGGCCAATTCTATCTACATCCTTAAAATAAAATATGAGGGAATAAAATTGTAACTGCAAGAGTGTTATTGGATTTTGGTTTCTACCTACAATCCTTAAAATAAAAAGAGGGAATAAAATTGTAACATGCAGGCAGGTGTTATATGTGGATTTTGGTTCGCAGTGGCTGCTAAGTGATGTCAATAGCTGTATTTTAAATAAATTGGAAGTGGAAGTGGATTCTCTGCCTGTGCACACCAGTTCCATTAAGACATTTTTGGGGGAGCAGGTTAGGTCATTTCGTACAGTCGACCTAGATATGAACATCTGTTGTTCAAATTTCATAAAAAAATCTGTTTTAATAGATTCTAGTCTTGATGTTAGCTTCACAGTGAAGGGACTCATGGGTGCTATCAATAATGTTTCATATAGTGGATATCATGTTGCAGACCGTTTTTACGTAGGTAAACACGGAAGTAGCGTTTCAAATGTGGATGGTTTGATTGGAATTGATGTCATCTCTTCAATGAAGCACTTCAAAATCATAGAGTGCTTGAAAGGTAGAGCCATTGAAACCTGCCATGGGTTTGTCCCATTTGGCCCAGCCAAATCGTTTTTGACCCCCTCTCAGAGATTGGTTATTTTTGGAGAAGAGCAATCTGATTTTGAAACCTCTCCTCAAGGGAGATCGTGACAGGAGGATAGTAGAACACTTACTTCATCCATTTCTAAACTGACAACAGCAAAAGTCCCCGAAAGCTTAGTGAACACCATCATCGATCCTTCTGCATCTTATTTTGACCCTCTTCTGCATACACATAATCATGCAGATGTCGATTTGGGCCTAGAAAACATCTACAGCCTCGAATCATTAGGTATAAATGAAACAGCAGATCAGGGCTCTATCGACGAAGTGTTCATTCAAAAATTCTATCAGACAATCGAGTTTAGAGACGGAAAATATCATGTAGAGTTACCCTGGTATGAAAATATTCTCAATGAAGTGCCTTCTAATTATCATGTAGCTTTAGCTACATTGCGTGGAGTTAAAAAAACGTCTTTAAAAGCAGGGTCTCTCATCTGCATATGGGGATGTTTTCAAACAGTACCAGAGGGAGGGGATAATTGAACCCATTCAAGTATCACCTCAAAACTATAATAACTTCAAGTTCATACCCCACTGTCCTGTAATAAAGACTGCTGAGCAAGTTACAACAAAACTGCGCCCTGTCTTCAACTGTAGTTTAAGAGTGGGTGGATCTCCGTCTTTAAATCAAGCCTCATATCATGGAGTCGATCTTTTGAACTCTCTCTTCCGCCTTCTTATTTCTTTTAGGACCAACAAATATGTTGTATTGGCAGATATTTCCAAAGCTTTCCTGCAGATACGTCTCAAACTGGAGGAGGACAAAAATAGATTTTGTTTTCTATGGGAAGAAAATGGTAAGATTGTGGCTTATCGCTATACTACCATCATATTTGGATTAGCAGTAAGTCCTTTCGTCTTGAATGCAGTCATTCGTCATCATGCTGATCAGTATACTTCTGATCTTTGTTCATTTCTCCTGAAGAATAATCTATATGTTGACAATTTCTGCTTTACACATTCTTCTGAGGACGTACTTAAAAACATTTCTTTCCAGGCCATCTCTCGTATGAAGGAGGGTGGCTTTGACCTTTCTTCATGGAACACTAATAACCCCGAGCTCAGGGCTTTATTTGAAAGTGAAGGAAAACTTTCTGCTCATCAGTGCGCCGAGGAAAGAGTATTAGGTTATCTGTATGATCCTCAACAGGACATTCTCAAGTTGAGTGAAGTATCACTTCAGTCCATTACTTCCAAAAGGCAACTACTTTCTGAGGTGTCAAAATTGTTTGACCCTCTTGCATTATTTATTCCTGTTTCTATTCGTGGACGTCTTCTCATGAAGAAGACATGGGAAAAAGAAATGAAATGGGATGATGAAGTGGACCCAGAAATAAAAAATTCCTGGGAAAAGCTTCGAAAGGATCTGTCTGGCCTTAATGAAATAACGTTTCTACGATCATGTTTTGAGTCATCAGATGAAAACTTGTCTTTGAATATTTTTTGTGACGCTAGCACAAAGTGCTATGGGTTTGTGGTATATATTTCTTCAAGCTTGAAAGATCCTCAGATTTTATGGGCTAAAGGTAAAGTTGCTCCTCTGAAAGGAAGAACATTGCCTTGTTTAGAACTGATGTCGGTTTTTCTTGCATTAAAATGTTTGCCTTCAGTTTTGAAAAGTTTTCCTGATGTTCAGTTTCAGACCGTCAATATTTTTTCTGATTCGCAAATAACATTGCAATGGATTCTGAACAAAGGACAAAAGAACAAGCAAATCTTTGTGAGGAACCGCATTCAGGACATATCACTCATGGTTTCTTCATTAAAAAATGAATTTTCACTTCATCCAAAATTTTTGTATGTGCGATCAGAAGAAAATCCCGCCGATTTACTTACAAGAGGAATAACCCTCTCTGAATTCAAGAGAAAACTTCAGTTTTGGTCTTCTGGGCCGGATTGGCTTGCTTCTGAGTCTTCATATTGGCCTAGTTTTGAATTGGGAAATTCAGGAATCGATCCAGTGACCCCCGTATTTTCCATAGTTCAGGAAGTCAAAGATCCTCCCGTAATAAATATTTAAAAATTTTCAAGTTTGGGGTCTCTTCTTCGTGTTTGTGCTCT
The DNA here is from genome assembly GCA_015478945.1 of Trachelipus rathkii. Taxonomy (NCBI): domain Eukaryota; kingdom Metazoa; phylum Arthropoda; class Malacostraca; order Isopoda; family Trachelipodidae; genus Trachelipus; species Trachelipus rathkii. The sequence continues at coordinate 29,881 of JABUQX010014163.1, forward strand.
GCTCTTCAGATTTTTGGCTAAAACAAGAGATATTAGCAATAATATCAATTGTGATGAGAAAGCTCTTTTGTATTGCATAAAAATTATGCAACAGGAGTCTTTTGCGAAGGAAATTTCTTTTTTGAAAAGGGCTAAAATTGATCCATCTACGAGTGAGAAACCTCCTGATCTGGTAAACAGATTGAATCTTTTTTTTGATTGTAATGCAATTATACACGTAATATATAACATTGCTTCATTTATGTATTGTAAAGCAATGGCCAACATTGCCATTGCAATACCTCTTTCATTTTTTTTATATATACGTTGTATGATTGTAGCGGCTCGTCGAAAATATTGTAAATAAATTTGTATTTCATGAGTAAACGACAGCCAATTAAAACTTGTTTTCGAGACTTACTTTTTGAAACCTAAGTTTTGATTGGTCATCGTTCACCAAACTGTGATAATAATAATAATACTATTATTATTATTATTATTATTATTATTTATATTTTTAAACTGTTGTAAGGATTCTACGCATTATTATTATATATGTAATTGTTTTATATATATAGATAAATGTGTATGGAATAATATTTAATGATTTTGTGTAGTGTGAAGCGCACAATATATAAATTCATTTGGCTTTTATGTTTTGATTTTAGAGGAAAATTGTTATTTCTTGTGAACGAAGTTCGATTGTAAAGAAATACCAATTTTCGGTCTTGCTAAATGTTTAGTATATATTTATTTTCCTGAAATAACTAATAAGTGGAAACATCATTTTATTAATTATTTCAAGAATTGTGATTGGATGGTCAGGCGTAAACTGATTGACGAAGATTTGTATAAATAGTAAAATTATGAATATTTTATATCTTTTCGCTTTCATTTGTCGTTAATTAAGGTGCTTACAGTTGGTATGCGCTAGCCTTGTCTGATCAATTTTTATTATTTTAGTGGTAAATATATTCTTGTATTTGTGGAGTGTTTATTTTATATTTTAAATTATAAAGTAATGTAGAAATGTGTTTGTAAATGTCATATGGTGTTGCTAATTTTCAATGTGGAAAATATCGTGGCTTATTTTCTTGTAAAGCTAATAGTGTTTTAAGCTGTGATTTAAATATAATTGTGTTTATTTACGTAAATATAATTTTTGCATTGCTATTTTAAAAGCATCGTCTGTAAATGCGATTTGCAAATGCATTGTGTCTGCGGTGTTGCTATATATCACTAGCAGGTAAGGGTATTTATTATTGATGTGTATTTATCGTAGTATGGTGAAGATTCTTTTGTGTTAACAAATGTAAAGTGTTTAACGATTAAAATTTTATTATTTTATACACGAATAATTGCTAAAGTCACATTTTATTTATTTGAAATTAAGATTTGTTTTATTACTAGTTGGCAACTCTTTGCTTTAGAAAGTCAGCTGTTCTTGATCAGCTGGAATTGCATTCATTGTACACACTGACAAATCGATGTCTTAAGTAATTACTAGAAACATTTAATTTACAAAGTAAATATTTATATCTTTTGCAAAGTCAGTCAGTCTATATTTTTTTTTTTTTGTTAATATATTTTGTTTATTTATATATATCATTGAACATAAATCTATATATATGTTTTTATATATATATATATATATATTTATGGGCAAAGATTTATATAAATATATTGATAAAGCATTTTGTGTTGATATTTTATTTATTTTTTTTAGAGCATAATATTTATTATATATTTAATATATTATATATAAATATAATCGATATATAGTATATATATTATATAATATATTTATTATATATATATATATATATATATATATATATATACTATATATATAATATATATATATATATATATATATATATATAATATATATATATATAATATATATTGGTAGTTAGTATTTTGGTTCTGTATTTGCGGTGCGCATCTATGCGGATACCTACGGACATCCGGATATATGTGCATGGAATTACAAGACCTGTAGATAGTTTTGAAGTATATATATATATATATAAAATATAATCGATATATAGTACTGAAGGTTCTATATGTGCAGTGCGCATGTATGCGAATACCCACGGACATTCGGATACATGTTCAGGACTTATAAATCTAGTTTGTAAGACAGTACAATTTTTATTTATTTTTTATTAAACTTTTCTAAAATTATCCCAGTGGTTTTCTTGAGTATTTCCAAACGTGTTTACTTTCATTTATTCAATATAATTAGCAATTGCATTAAGTTAAGACGTGGTTTTCGTGATTGAAAGATTGATCACAAAAAGGGTTCATTCGCTGGTAAGAAAGTATTGACTGAACTGTTTCACATAAGACAAAGAATCCGGTCTTATTACACTTGAAGAGTCTTCAGAGAGATAAGTTGGTGGGTTGTAAGTATAGATTGCACTCCAATATTGCACAGGCCGATAGCTCACGTTAAGAAGGCTTGGATCTGTTACATATAGGTTTTGAGAACTAATAAGGGTGTTATTGATTGGAGTACGGGGGCCTGGCCGAAACGGATTTGTTCATCAAGTTGAAGAGTAAGTTATGAACTATTTAATATTTTTTTACATGCACTACTGTAAAATTGTGATAATGGTCTTTTAGAAAAAGGGGAGTTTGTAACGATCTAATTATATGAATTTGAGGTGCTAAACCCTGTGCTGTTGTGTAAAAATCACCATCTTACCACTCTAATAGTGAGAGATGCTCATTTTGCATGCAAACATTTAGGCATTCAAGCCACACTGACAAGAATCCGCCTTAAAGGATATTGGATAACATCAGCTCGAGGGGCTATTAAAAAAATTCTTTCTGATTGTGTGGTTTGTAAAAAATTTAATACTTTTGCTTTCCAGTATCCTAAGTTTACAAATTTTTCTAAAGCTCAGGTAGATCTTTTCCGTCCATTTAAACATGTAGGAGTAGACTTTACAAAGCACTGGTGGGTTAAGACCAAAGGTTCCAATCAATCTCAAAAAATGTTTCTAATCATATACACTTGTCTCCATATTAGAGCAATATATCTGGATCTAGTACCAGATATGTCATCAAAATCATTTGTACAATCTTTTCAGCGTTTCATTAATGTTCATGGTGTTCCTGATATTGTCTATAGTGATAATGCCAGAACATTCAGTCAAGGAACAGATGCGATGGAGACATTTGTTGTATCTGAAGAGGGTAGGGAGTTGCTGCGAAAGAATCACATCACTCACAAGCGCATTCCTCTTTATAGTCCATGGACCGGGAGCCTGTGGGAAAGACTATTACGTATAGTCAAAAGTTGTCTGTACAAGACTATAGGTCGGTCTTCTTTAGAGTATTTTCTAGTGATGGGACGATTAGGAAATTTTTGCCGATGACGATGACGATTAGAGCAAATTTTGCCGATGACGATGACGATTAATTGAAAAAAACTATTTTAAAAATTTCTCTCTCTCTCTCTCTCTCTCTCTCTCTCTCTCTATATATATATATATTATTATATATATATATATATATATATATAAATATTATATATTTATATATATATATATATATAATTATATATATATATATATAATAATATATTATGTTAAGGAGAGCAGAAAGGTACCTGCTACGTTTTTTAAGGCAACTACGAAGGAGGACACCCTCAAATAAAGATTCTGCTCTCCTATATTGGTAGATGTCAAATATCTATTACTACTAAGAGGTCAAAAGTCATAAAGGTAAATTAATGAAACGGTAAAATCACACTTAATCGGTCCACGGAAGAAGAAGACGAATATATGACGATCCTTCTGGCTTCTTGCCGTCCAAGGTGTCGGTGTGAACACAAAGTTATCTGCTAACGTGGGTTTATTGTCCACGTGAACTTGACAGGCTTCATTCATAACCAGCTCGTCTATAAAGGGGAGTATTAACAGGTTCACTTTTCTCTGTGTTTTTCAACCAACCTAAGACAAGGGAGAAAACAAAAAACAAAGCAAAGGAAAACAAAATAATGGGGAATATAGAAACTCGGTACTAAAACGTGTTTATTCAATGTAAAAATGAATAGTATACCAATTTGGTGTTTAATAATATAATAGTATATTATTAATAGATTAATATAATAATGGCAATGTTTATTAATTGAGTTTATACTCGTATGTAATGTACTACAATTGTAAATCATTCATTTCTTGAGGACCATAACGGTGTTAAATAATATCTATGACAAAAGAAATTAATAAACGGTAATAGCAAAATGCTGTATCAATATATTCTAAGAACCATAAAGGTTATTAATACGTAAATAGGAATATACAACGTACAAAGAAGTAAAGTATTTTAACCTGATGTTTGTAATTAAATTAACTATAATAGCAACAATTATAAATTAATGAACCGAACAATTATGATATAGTAAATATTTATATAAATGAAATATTTAACCATATGGTTGTGAATACAAAAATAAAGTAAGATAACATCAATTATATAAATTATAGGTAAATAAGCAATTAAGCTTTCAAAATATAGAAAATGAAGCATATATAGCTTTCGAAATGCAAATAACTTTATAGCTTTTTAGCTGTTCAAGGATATAAGGATATAAGGATATAAGGATATATAAAATATATATAATTAAGCAATTTAGCTTTCAAAGATATATAGAAAAAATGAAATGAAGCAATATAGCTTTTCAAATACAAATACTTTACTAAATCAAAATACAACTACAAGATTAAGGGTATTATAAACCATAAGGTTGTTTTAATATCAAAAGTACAAAAATAAATATATTTATATACAATTTTAACCTTCAGGTTTTCTATGACAATATGACAATGTTATTATTAATTTCCAATAATCAAATCAATATATATATTCCTTTCAGCACTTTTCATAGGTTCCAATATTGTTATAAAATCACATAACTTTTCATATGATTTATTATAAGATCATATATATGTTACATTATTCTTCGAGTATTGAGTATTTCACTTCACAGTTGTATCACAGTTGTAACTTTCACAAGACTAAAATTATTGAGTGTTCTTACACTAAGTTCAAAAAGCGTTAAGTTCAAGATGAAGTTAGACTAATATTACACTTGAAGAAAAGGTCAGGACTTTGAATCTTGAAGAAGACTTCGAAACGAAGATTTCAATTATAAAAGAAATTCCAAAATGAAGATCATAAAAAGAAACTCCAATTAGCAACTTTGACGACGAGTCCAAATCTAACATCAGAACTTGGACTAGAAATAGAAACTTTTGAAATGAAGATTTCAACACCAACAATAGAAAGTTTTGCACGAAGCATCCAAAAATAGAAACCTTGAAGAGAGAATTTAAGTAAGTATTCATTACTCTTCACTTTTTGATTAATTTCATAACATATAATGTTTATGACATATAATTATTTAATATCAATTTTATAATAATTAATTTTATTTAATTTATTTTATTTTCTATTTCTTTTTAGACTTACCCCAACCATTAACTAGTATCAAATTTGGAGGGGGTTTCTTCTATTCGATGACCATTCTTCATAAATCTTCAAATCTAATGACTTCACTTGGTGATCCACTGCAATAGGTAAGTGAACATTACAATTTATAATCATCACTATATTAATATTTATTATTTTCCAGGCATTCTTTTCCTACTAACCTTTCATAAATTAGGAAATTCACTCCTATGAACTTCACACGGATTGTTTTGTTTTTTGTTTTTTGTCTTATAATAAGTGGCATTTACTAGTGGCACCTTTTCATCACAACTATTATTATTATTCTTATTATTTTAATAATATTCGACATCCACAAGAAGTGTTTGGTGTTTTTCAAAAGGTTTATATTGCACTGGGCATCTTTAATATGTAAGGACAACTTTGGAGAGGTATGTATGGAGGGAATGAGTAAAAAAGAAAAATAAAAGGTAAGTCGGATCGGTCTATTTTAACAAATATGAATAAATACATAACAATT
>JABUQX010014164.1:2500-12864 GCA_015478945.1 Trachelipus rathkii
TGAGACTCACGATGGCTGAAGAAAATTCTTTTTTTTTCCATTTTTTTTTTTTTTTTTTTCCTCTTACTCGTTTAATGTATCTCTAACTATAACTATTTCATAATTTCATTCTAAAGGGGGAGTACTGTGCCGTATCGTTAACATTAACACATCCTGATGAACACGGGTCTCGTGAATCTCCGAATCCCTTATTGTCGATGGTTCTTTGGTTTAAAAATCTTTCTTCCTTCCACTTCAATAATCTTGTGCTTCTGCTACTGTTTTCCTAACAGAACAGATTTTCACGGCTTTTTTGAATATCATACTACTTGTCACGAAGACTGCTTATATCTCCTCATCCAAGAATACTGTAGGTCCATCTATTTAGGGGATCTTCAATGTACGCAACACTGAATGGTTGGGTTCCTCTCATACTGATTTAGGTGGGGAGGAGGCCGAATCATTCAGCATTCTCAACGATCTGGAGCAACTGATTAAGGACGCTACACACATTTCCGGATCGTCCCAAACCAATTATTGAAACAAAACTTGAACCTATGTGTTGCACCACTAGTCTTTCATCTCTATAAATAACCATTGTTCGCTCCTTTGGTAAACTGACCACAACCATTATATCGTCTTAATTTTAACACTTTCTCTCCAACACCTCCATCCTGCCCTATGAGTTCTTTATGGCACTTTGATCGGGCAGATTGGGAGGCCTTGTGTCGCTTCTACACCAACTATAATTGGAGTACTGGCTTTTTCTTGGTGACGCTTCGGCTTCTGCCGATAAGGTAGTAGCGGTAATCGTTGATGGGATGAGCAGGCTCATTTCTTCTTCGACTAAATCCTTCTCTCCTCATAATCCATGGTTCGATCGTGCTTGTTCTTTTGGCCATTCAGGCTAGAGACAGTGCGTATTTGGGGTGGAAAAATTCTCGTTCTCCTATCACTCTCGCTAATTTTCATTCACCTAGAAATCGTAGCAGGAATACTCTTCGACGAGCAAAGCGGGCTTTTGTCAAATGAAAGTGCTCTAACCTCCTTGGTTCTCCTACTAACAAATCTTTCTGGCATCTTGCCAAAAATATCTCTAACAACGTCTGTAAATTCAAAAAACGTTTATTCAACACATAGAAGATACAATGCAATCATTAAATAACAAGATGACATACCATTTTTTATATAATATTGTCAAATGTTTTACAATTTAAATACGTCAGTTAATTGTAATAACCAAAATTAATTTCCCTAGTATGTGAAATGCTTTTACTAATTGCAACACATTTCACATACTAAGAAATCTGCCTTTCCTCCTCTAATTTGATCTGATGGTTCTGTTGATAATTCTCCAACTTAAAAGGAAAATCTCTTCGGCCTCCTATTTTCCTTTAACTCAACCCTGGACGATTCTGGCATCCCTCTTCCTCCTCCTTCTCCTCCTCAGGTGTTGTGTGCCTTTTGCCTGTTTGATTACATTTGATCTGAGTGTATGGCCCTGAGTTCTATGATAGGTTTAGGAGAGGCGGGTGGCCTGGACTGGGATTGCCTCCCCAGAGAATTGAGAGGACGTCCCTTCCTGCTGTCCCGCCCCTCGTTCAACTATATTCTCTATGTCTCAATACTAAGCACCTTTCCTTCCGAGTGTTGAAGCTCGCACATGTCCAACCTATTCCGAAAAAAGGAAGCCGCTCTGATCCTTCTAACTATCGCCCTATAGCTCTCACTTGTATTCTATCTAAGGTTTTTTAAACCTTCTCAACCCTCACTTACTTGGACATCTGAACTCATTTCCTTCTTTCGATCGCCAAGTACGGCTTCGGCGTCGAGATCTACTGGCGATATGACTTTCCTATCATAACCGATTTGATAGTTTTCCGCTCTTAGGAACTACGGGAAGACTTACGTGTTGGTGCTTGACATATCAAAGCATTTGACCGGGTTTGACACGCGTCACTGACTCTCCCACTCCCCTCCTTTTGAGTTTCCTTCTTTTCGCTTGCTTAACTGTATGTTGCTAGCTTTCTTTCAAATGCGACCTCAATATCGGCTGTGTGTTTGATGGGTCGACTTCTTCTTCTTTTTCTGTCAATTGTGGTGTTCCTCAGGGTTGTATCTTATCTTCTACTTTATTCCTACTTTTCATTAATGATATTTTCACCTGCCCATCTAACTCTATCCACTCATATGCCGATGACTCGACCCTTTATTCTTCAACTCGTTTCAATTCTACTCCTCCTTCTTTTACTTCTAGAATTGCATCTCGTCTTAATCTATCCGATTCTATTCTCGCTGATCTGGATAGGATTTCCGGGTGGGGTCGTCTCAACATTGTGAAATTCAATTCTTTAAAAACTCAACATCTACAAATCTCACTTTCTAAAACACTTTCTACCTTTCATATCTCCTTCGACGGTTCTCTCGTCTCTCCTGTTGATGACATAAACATCCTTGGCTTTAACATAAACAAAAAAATGTCTTGGAATTCTCACATCCCAATGGTTGTTAGGGTGGCCTCAAAGAAACTGGGAGTTTTCTTGTTTTAGACTGCGAAACTTTTTTTCCTCTTCTCAGTTACTCCAGCTGTACAAGGGCCTTATCCGCCCTTGTATGGAGTACTGCTCTCGATATATCGAAATCGAAGGTCAGAGAGAAACTTTAAAGTGGCTTACCGTACTATATTATATATTATATATATATATATATATAGTTTATATATTATAATATTATATATATTATAATACTATATATTATAATATATATATATATATATAATATATATATTAGTACCCACAATATATATATACTGTCTTATTGTTTTATAATTGTTCCAAAGTAATAGTGTTCGACATTAGTATCACTATAAACATGTTGACTTTCTCTTTAACCAAGTTTAAAAGAGGCACTGTATAGTTGTAGGTGACACTTTTTATTAATCAAAATAGATGACCTTGTTTTAGATGCTTTATCTTGTTTTTTTTTCATTTGTAATATATATACAAGTATATAGTATATATATATTAATATATATATATTATATAGTATATATATATTATATATATAGTATATTATATATATATATATATATAATATATATATATATAATATATATATATATATATATATATATATATACAAAGGCAATTAATTTTTTTTATCAGTAGCATTTTATATTATATTTTGCGTCTTATATGTGAAAATATCTTTTTTCTAGCTCGATTTGTAATTTAAGATTTTGGCGCGTCTTTTTTGCCGTTTTTTTTTCAGTTAAAATGAAGATTGGTAGGTGTTTTAAAAGCTTAGAGGTGTTTTAAAAGTTAAGAAGTGTTTAAAAGTAATGAATTTAACGGAATGTGTGCAAGGTTGTTAAATATAGTAAGCAGTGTTTTCAATTTAAATTCATTTCAATAAAATTCAAATCAAAAATAAGTTTTAATATCCTACTTATCACTACTACCTGTGCAGTGGAGGGATACGAAAAGAACTTCAACTGCAACTTGTGAAGTGGAGGAGAAAAGAAATAACTCTCCCAACACTCTTGCCACATCATAATTGGTGACCCAAGAAATCGAACACCTTCTCCAGCAGCAGTTCCACAGAGGCATAAATCTCTCTCCTACGGTGCAGCAAGCAGCTGTTTCTCTCCTACGGTACCACAAGCAGCTGTCTCTCTCCTACGGTGCCGCAAGCAGCAGCCTCTCTCCTACGGTGCCGCAAGCAGACGACCACCCCTACTGAGGTAAAGAAAATGCCACCTACCGACGCCAAGCAGCCCATAGAAGGAGGCGAATTCGAAGAAGAATAACCTTCGCCTTCGAGAACATCTTTTCAAGAAGATGCTTTCGGAAGTCTACCCCTACAAGAAGGAGTTCGTCGCAGTAAAAGAAAGATTCAATAAGAAGGTGCAGAAAAACTGCTTCCACTACAGAGTTGGTCTCCCTGGGAAAAGAAGCGGACAACAAACAGTAGTAGTTCCCAGCAGAAGACCAGATCTAAGAAGAAAAATCAGCATTGTGATGACGCGACCATCAATTCCCCTGTTAATACCCAGGCCTACCAGCCTCAGTTTAACATGGCTGATTCCGTCATCGCTCATCTCAATTTCAAGATGTCACACCAAAGAAAATCTTCAAGCAACAAGCAGACTCATTGCTTTATTCCCATGTCTCCCAGCATCAGTTTAACATGGCTATTTCCCCACCCAGCGAAAACCCACCTACCTGACCGCCCAACCTGACCTTTTTTTTGACCGTGACCTTTTTTTGAGCTCGAATTTTTTACTCTGACCTTGACCTTTTTTGGGCCTTTGACCTTTTTTGGCCTTTACCTTTTTTTCGACCAACCCTTTGGGTCTTCCATGGGTTCATTTTTGGCCCACGGTATTTTTTTGCAACCCTAATTTTTTTGGCAACCCTAATTTTTGGCAGCCCTAATTTTTTGGCAGCCCTAATTTTTTCGGCAACCCTAATTTTTTAGCAACCCTTATCGAAGAAAGGGTGCGCCAAACGGTTTGCGTAGCAACCGTTGTACGTATTACCCCCCTATTTTACGCTCCCTAATTTTTTCGACCGTGGGCCATTTTTGCCCACGGTAATTTTTGATCTTCCTTTAGGGTCTTAGCCCTTTTTGATGTCGTTAACTTGTTTGACCATGATATTTTGACCAGCCCTTTGTCTTCCATGGGTCAATTTTGCCCACGGTAATATTTAGGCTCCTTTGGTCTTCCATGGGTCATTTTTTGCCCACGGTAATTTTTGGCTACCCTTTGGTCTTCCATGGGTCATTTTTTGCCCACGGTAATTTTCGATCCAAGCCTTTGGTCTTCCATGGGTCATTTTTTTGCCCACGGTAATTTTCAACCAACCCTTTGGTATTCCATGGTCAATTTTGGCCCACGGTAATTTTTGATCTTCCTTTAGGGGCTTAGCCGTATTTTTTGGTGTCTTTACCTCGTATGTGATTGGTCGAGAATTATTTTATCGTCTTTTGAAAAATTAACTTTGGTTCTTTAATACTGTTGTATTTGGAAGCAGGTGTGTGTTTTAATTATCTTGTAGGACCCAACTATTTAAATCATAGTCATTTTAGCTGTTAAGCCGGTGGCAACAAGTTAACTGATTTGTATTAAAAGTGTTTTATTTTTTACTAAGTGTATATCATATTTTATAATAAATACTTGCATTGAGGAATAATTATTAATTTCACTAGAATACATTATAATAATTAATTCACTAGTTCAAAGCTAAACCACCTAGGGCTCAAGCATGAGCCCACCGACAACGACGTGTTCAACGCCAGGACCGCATTGGTGCCTCAAGCCCCGGCAACGGCGACCGCGTCCCGCGCCGCCGTGCGCCCGCAGGCGCTAAGACTTCCGCGAAGCCCGCGACACTGGGGTCCGCCCCGGCAGGCGCAAGATGTCCTGCGCGAATTATTATTTTAGGAACACGCATACACACACACACGCACACATCCACACCCCACACACACACACACACACACACCCACACACACACACACACACAACATACACACACACACACAACTCACTTACACATATATACGTATAATTTATTAAAACATTTATTTTATTTTTAATATTATACTTAGTGTTATTTACTTCATGTTAATTGTTATTATATTTAGAAACACACATACACAAACACGCGCACATACACACACCACACACACACACTCACAAACGCACACTCACTTGCACATATAGCGTAATATTTAATTAAAACATTTTATTTTTATTTTTAATTATTTATACTTGTGTTTTTTACTTTCATGCCTATTGTTATTATCATTTAGAACACACATACACAAACACGCACACACACACACACAGCACACACACACTCACACGCACACTCACTTGCACATATAGCATATAATTTATTAAAAGCATTTTTATTTTTTATTTTATTATTATACTTAGTGTTATTACTTCATGCCTTTGTTATTATTATTTAGAACACAATCATGCACACACTCACCCACAATACAACACACAGCACACATCAATACGCACGCCACCCACTCGAATATTTTGATCCCCAACTTTGGATGGCCCTCAGCTTTTTGATGGCTCAACTTTGATGTCTCAGTTTTGATGCCCAACTTTGATGCCTCAGCTTTATTGCCTCAGCTTTGATACTCAGCTTTTGATGCCTCAGCTTTTGATGCTTCAACTTTAATAACTTAGCTTTGGTACCTCTGCTTTAAGTGGTTCATCTTTGATGGCTTCATCTTTGATACCACCTATGTTGATGATTCATCTTTAAAGCCATTTACACTTACCGATAGACACTTACACTTACACTTTATACACACACATACACTATATCTCTTATTCACACATACACACATACACATAGACACTTTTACGGTTCACCCATAGACCTTCACTCACCCCACAACACAACACAAATTATTATATATATATATAATATATATATATATAATATATATATAATTATATATATTATATATATTATAATATATATTATATATATAATATATATATTTCATTCGCGGCGGAAATATTGGCCTGCGGGCGCACGCGGCGGCGGGGACGCGGCGGGCGGGGACGCGGCGGGATGCACCAGCGGGTGCGGGGTTGGCTGGCTTTGCGGGTGGGGCTCATGCTAAGCCCTGGTGGTTAGCTTATGAATAGTGAATTAATTATTATCTATTCTAGGAAATTAATAATTATTCCTCAATGTAAGTATTTATTATCAATATTATAATATACACTTAGTAAAAATAAAAACACTTTTAATACAAATCAGATACCTTGTGCACCGCTTAACAGCTAAGAAATGACTATGACTTTTAAAAAGTGAGTTTGGGTTCTAAAAGATAATAAAACAAACACCTGCCTCAAATACAAGTTTCAAGAACAAAGTTAATTTCAAAAGACGATTAAAATAAATCTCGACCAATCACATACGAGGTAATATAGAGATAAAAAATAGGGCTAAGCCCTAAAGGAAGATCAAAAAATTAACCGTGGGCCACAAATTGACCATCGGAATACCAAAGGGTTGTTGAAAATTAACGCGTGGGCAAAAAATGACCCGGAAGACCAAAGGGTTCGGTCGAAAATTACCGTGGGCAAAAAATGACTCATGGAAGACCAAAGGGTAGCCAAAAACTTACCTGTGGGCCAAAATGACCCATGGAAGACCAAAGGGTAGCTAAAATTACGTGGGCCAAAATTGACCCATGGAAGACCGAAGGGTTGGTCGAAAATATCATGGTCAAACAAGTTAACGACATCAAAAAGGGCTAAGACCCTAAGGAAGATCAAAATTACCGTGGCAAAATGGCCCACGGTCGATCAAAAATTAGGGCAGCGTAAATAGGGGCGGTAATACGTACACAACGGTTGCATTACGCAACCGTTTGGCGCACCCTTCTTCGAAATGTTGGTAGACATTAGGGTTGCACAAATTAGGGCTGCCAAAAAAAATAGGGCTGCCAAAAAATTAGGGCTCGGCCAAAAAATTAGGGTCGCCAAAAAATACCGTGGGCCAGAAATGACCATGGAAGACCAAGGGTTGGTCGAAAAAAATAGGTCAAGCTCATGATAAGGTGAAGGCTTTCGAAAGGTCAAAGGTCAAGGTAAAAATTCGACGCTCAAAAAAGGTCACAATTTTGCCACAGGTAATTTTTCGACGCAACCCTTTGGTCTTCCATGGGTCATTGTTTTAAGCCCACGGTAATTTTTCAACGCAACCCTTTGGTATTCATGGGTCAATTTTGGCCCACGGTAATTTTTTTGATCTTCCTTTAGGGGCTTAGCGTATTTTTTGGTGTCTTTACCTTGTTTTTGACCATTGATGATTTCGACCTTATCCATTACCATATTACCATGGGTCATTTTGGCCGCACGGTCATTTTTTGGGCTTCGCTTTAGGGGGCTTAGCCCATTTTTTGACGTCTTTACCTTGTTTGACCATGATATTTTTCAGCCTTGACTCTGCCATATACCATGGGTCAGATTTTGACCCACGCTAACTTGTTGGCTTTGATGGTTCCCAATCAACCCGTAAGAAGTATCTAGTGATTTTCTATTAGTGTTCTATGAGTATTAGATGAGTGCCAGCTGAGTGCCAGGTGTAAGTGCCAAGTGAGTGCCAATGAGTGCCAATGGAGTGCCAAGTGGAGTGCCAATGCAGTTGCAAGTTGTAGTGCCACATAGTGGCCAAGTGAGTGCCACATAGTGCCAACTGATGCCCACTTTTTTTCAAGCCTTTTCTAGGCCTCCCCTGTTCTCCGATAGCCCTAATATGGGTATTCTACCCCTAGTAATAAGGTCATGAAGGATTCGAAATGGCGTAATAATTTACAGCTGCTAGGATACTTCCTACTATGAGTTAGTATTTTTCTAAACACTTATACACACATTCACTATGACACTTATACACACTATGACAACTTATTAAGCACTTACCTCTCTCCATAGACACTTACATTAAAGCATAGACACTTACATTAAACGCATAGACACTTACATTCACACTTATACACATAGACACATACATTTACACTCACACACAATCACACACACACCCAGATACACTTACACTTACACTCGCACTACTCGATTTTTTTGATGCCTTCAAACTTTGATGCCCAACTTTGTGATGACTCAGCATTAATTGCCTCACTTTTGATGCTCAACTTTGATGCCCTCAGCATAATGCCTCAGCATTGATTGCCTCAATTTTTTGCCTCATCTTTGATGACTCATCTTTGAATGCTCATCTTTTTGATACCACCAATATTGATGATTCATCTTTGATGACTCATCTTTTGTCTACCTCTAGATCATAAGCTACCCAACAGGGCTCAGCGTGAGCCCTCCGCGCAAAGACAGCCAATCCCGCACCCGCAGGTGCGACCCGCCGCGTCCCCGCCCGCCGCGTGCGCCCGCAGGCGCAATATTTCCGCGTCACCGCCACGCCGCGTCCAGTGCGCCGGCATGCGCGAGATTCCCGCGAAACGGCCGCCGCGTGCGTCCTCAGACGCAAAATTCCCGCGTGAAAAAAAAAATATATATAATATGAGTCAATTCATTTTATTTCATACTTAAACATTTCAAAGAATTTCTTTCAAATATACTATGAAGTCATTCATTTTTACTACATATTGTACGAAATTTTATTAAAAACATATACTTTACATACCTTAAAGCAGTAAATCAGTAAATCAATAGAGGTGTTATTACCTAACACCTAGGGGATTAGTATGCTTTTGTTTTACTGCTTTACTGCTTTAACTTTCTGCTTTACTTGCTTTAACTCATGTTTCTGCTTTAACTCTTGCTTTACTGCTTTAACTTTCTTGTTCTTTTACTGCTTTAACTTTCTGCTTTTACTGCTTTAACTTTCTGGCTTTAACTGCTTTACATTTCTGCTTTTACTGCTTTAACTTTCCTGCTTTAACTGCTTTAACTCTGCTTTACTGCTTTAACTTTCTGGCTTTTACTGCTTTAACTTTCTGCTTTACTGCTCTATAACTCTTATGCTTTACTGCTTTACTTTCCTGCTTTAACTGCTTTAACTCATGTTTAACTGCTTTAACTTTCTGCTTTACTGCCTTAACTCACATACATACATACCTTAAAGCAGCAAAGCAGTAAAACAATAGAGGTGTTCCTAACACCCTATGGGGATTGTACGCTTTGTTTTACTGCTTTATACTTTTTACTTTCTGCTTTACTGTTTTAAAACTCATATATTATTAACATTATGTTTCTTTTATATTTTTAATTTTTTATTTTTTTGTATCTTTTTATTTTTTATTTTTATTAAATTTTGAATCTGTTATTTTTTGTTTTAATATCTTTTTTTTATTTCTTAATTTGTAATGTAAGAATAATAAACACACAGAGTTTCTGTTTTATAAACATTTATGTTTTTAATAAAATTGTACGAATTTTATTAAAAATCATATACTTTACAGCCCTTAAAGACAGTAAAAGTCAATCAATAGAGGTGTTGCTTAGCAACAAAGGGTTAGTAAGGTTTTGGTTTACGCTTTAATAGCTTGTTACTGTCTTTTAATTAAACTCATATCATTTATCTAGATCTTGTGACGAGTATGGGGATGTGGAAATTTACGCGTTCCGAGTCCGTCTACTATTGTCTTGTAGCTGGGTCCGAAGGATGTGTAAAACCTTCTATTATTAAATATTTTAAAGGAAATGAAGATTTTTGAACAAACCCCTGTAAAAATAATTTATTTGATTGTGTATAATGTCTTTAAATCAGGAAAAATTTAAAGAATATAACGATGTGATTCAATTCATTGAAGGCATATACGATATTGATGCGCTGGACATATAACAGGTCTCACATGAAATTATTGTA
>JABUQX010014165.1:0-5000 GCA_015478945.1 Trachelipus rathkii
AAATGATATAATAAATAATAATAATAATAATAATATATAATAATAAATAATGATAATAATATAATAATATAATAATCTAATAATAATAATAATAATAATAATATATAATAATAATAATAATAATAACAATAATATAATAATATAAATAATATAATAATATAATAATAATAAAATAAATAATATAATATAATAATAATAATAATAATAATAATAAAATAATAATAATAATAATAATAATAATAATATAAATAACTGATAATAATAATAATAATAATAATATAATAATAATAATAATATAATCAAATATAATAATAATAATAATATAATAATTAATAAATATAAATAATAATAATAATATAATATAATTATTAAAATAATATATTAAATAATCAGTCTGCACAAGTACGATACTCATTTAAATTACATAAAAAAGTTTATCATTTGAAACAGATCTCTCTCATCTCTCTCTCTCATCATCTCTCTCTTCTCTCTCATCTGTCTCTCTCTCTCTCCTCTCTCTCTCTCTCTCTCCTTCTGCCTCTCTCTGCTCATCTCTCTCATTTGTCTATCTGTTATGCTATTAGCAATGTAAACGTTCGTGTGAGATATAACAAACATACAAGTGTAAATCTAAACAGAAGTTACAATCAGATAAAATAATCACAATCTTCACACCCCTACCACAACATCAACGCTAATAATGAAATCTCTTGCTGACTAATTGATCATAATAACATTAAAAAGTTTTTAAAATAAAAATTAATCAGAAGTAAAAAAAAAAAAAAAAAAAAAAAAAAATGGAAAAAATAATAACATGTTTATATATTTTTCCCCTTTTATTGAATAAGAAATAGAAAACGCTTTATTAGAAGAGCTTTTTAATTGACCAGTGTATTATAGAAGGCTTTTTCCTTATCGGTAAACTTTAACTTCATAAATTCAAAAATAACAAATTAAAACTTCATTCCACTCGAAGGTATATATATAAGTATATATATAATATATATTATATATATCATATATATATATAATAATATATATATATATATATATATAATATATATATATAATATATTATAATATAATATTAATATATATATAATATATATATATATAACATCACTCCTCGATGGCTGGAGCAACTAATTCAGGAGGGATGTCACTCAATTAACGTCCGATCAAAGCGAATCCAAGCCCAAGGAGAGAATATCTTACATCTAACATCCCGACCAGCTTGAGAACCTAGACTTTTCCACTTTGTTTGGCGGGGGGCGCTTACCACTAGCTACCGTGCGCTTTTTATAAAGACTATAATACAAAAAAAGAGGCAAATACAAAAAAAGCTGCCAAAAGGCAGCTTTTAAACTATTATATCTGTACGATAGTGATGCAAGTAATCGTATATTCCCCTACATGTTATGTTATCGGTACAGTGAATTGTTCTCGCTGTGCCGTCAGGGGATTTCGTTGTACGAGGAGTCTATGTATAATTGCTGTGCGTTGGATCCGTAGGTCGGGAAGTGTGACCTTTGTGCTGGGTTGGGACCCCGGGTTAGTAGATATGGGGGCGGTGAGGTTCTCGGCCGGGGGTTCTATGATGCTCGCTTTGCGAATCTGGATCGTGCCTTGTTCTGCTTGCTTGTGGCAATGGCGAGGACTATTATGTTTACTTCCGTTTCTGGGAAGGTAAAGTTGGCATTGTGCGGTTCTAGTTCGTTGTGCATCCTTTGCAGAGGCTCATTATCTGTTCTTCTTGTAGTGTGTTTGGATGGTTGTAGGGGGTTCAAGGTGATCGATGCGTGGTAGTCGTTGACATTCGTGTCTAGCTGCTATGGCTATGAGTTTTGGTGGTCTTTGGGGTGCATTTGATTCGTATTTGATTACGTATGTGTCATTGTGATTTGGAGGGAAGTGAAGCGGTTTGATGTGGGGTTACGAATATATTGTTGGGATCGTTTGTTGCTATGTAGTGGGTTTTAGTGTCTTTCGTGTGCACTAGATTGTTGATTGTTAGATGTGTTGGCTGGTGGTCATGTGCGGATTTGGATCCTAGATTGATGCTGTGCTCGGAGAGGTGGTGATATCGTTGATAGTTTGTCTTCTGATTAGTGGAGCTTGTGTATGCTCAATCAGTCGATACGAAGGTGCTCGCGAGTTCTATGATCGCACTATTAGGGACATTTTATCTTAGTATGATGCGAGTAATGCATTATCCTTATATATATATATATACTATATATACTTATATATATATATACCTATACCTATATATATAATATATAGTATATTATATATATATATTATACTATATATCTACTACCTATATAAATATATATATATACCTATATACTATCTACCTACTATCATTATTATAACACATATTATAATAATAAAAAGACTGTTTCGACCACCACCTTATATATTATATATAATCTGGAAGTCGTCGAAGCAAGATGGATTGGTAATTACATATACTACTATAAAACCAATAACTACTATAAAATATACAAACTATATATAATTATATATATACACCTATAATAACTATATACTATATATATATATATACTATATACACTATATATATATATATATATATACGTATATATCACTATATTAATATTATCATTATACTAATATATATTATACCTATATATACCTATATATACTCATATATACTTATCTATACTTCGAGTCTACACATAACTGGTATATTTCCCCCAAATTTGCTCCGCGTGACGTATTTATGGCATGAAAAATTCTTATAAATTGTATTTACAACCATTCCAACAGTGTTTCCGAAATTCTAAACAGTAATTTTCTGTCCATTAATTACTTAATTTAAGCGATGGGAACAACAAAGAAAAAATTTGGCTTTAAGGTACTGATCTCTTATTACTTTTGAACACCATTTTCTGCAAGCCATGGTGGAAGGACAAATCAAATCCAAGTCACACAGCTTACTCAATTTTAAATGAATTATATCATTCAAGGACTATATCTTCAGCCTTCAGTTTTTCAGAGGAGTAAAGCCTAGAAATCTTCACAGTACATTAAGATCTTATCAACGGAGCGAACACAATTGATAGCTGGTTCTTAAACCGCGGATATGTGTGCTGTCTCGTCTTCTGAAAGGGAGAAATATTCACAATTGTTTATTTCATTCACAGTTTGGTTGCATATCAACTTTCCACAAATAAATATGTTCATTCTAAATCATATACGATGCGCATTTGGCCTTTCCTCCGCTTGATTTCAAATGTTCCACAAGAACAATATCTCAGCTTCTATTTCTGAATTTAAGCAGTCGAAAAATTGCCACATGTTTTCACATTTTAAAAGTACCTCGAATAGCGATATCACGGGTGCCACAAAATATTAAGGTAGAAATTATAGATACCAATTGGTGCCTTTTTTTTTTGAATAAATAAGTGCTCAGCAACATGCAGTTGTTAAGTTACACTAACCGCTTATTTAATATTATTCGTTTGAAATTCTTTTCCACTACTGGGGCATCTTTATGCCATTGTGAATTTACATAGCCTTTAGAGCGAGAATGCGTGTCGTTACATTTTTTAAATGGTTTTAACAATAAATGAGCCAAATATACCTTTTTTGATAGAAAGTTATAAGACAATCTACAAAACGTCCTTATAATTTTTTAGAATACGCTAAGCCAAGAATTTGTGCAAGTCTAGCCATTCATCAAGAAAGATCTCTTTCGCTCCTTCAACATCTTTAAATAGTATGTATTGGCGGTTTGTACGGTTTCGTTAATAAGTCAAACTTAAATCCATCTTTAATATTGGTTCCAATTATATAATATCCAATATCCAGGACATTTTCCTCTTGGTACGTTATATTCCAAGTAGCAACACTACTAAATTTAGTATCATTAACAGGATTGGCCTCAATACCACTTCAATTTTCATCAACATTACTAGAACTACCACTAAATGAGTTCGTAGTTTCTTCAATCACAAATGAATTGCTGTTATCAATCCTAGGCCTTTTAATTATAAACTTATCCATATTTCAGTATTACTTTGTCAGATAATTATAATAATAATATATTACCAGAGCAATTTAACTTCCACTACTAACACAAGCAGTTACCTCTCTTCCCAAGACTATTTGCAAATCTTCCCATCAGCAGTTCTCAGTATCTCATGTACAACTCTATTATGATATAGAGCAAATAAAAAAGCTATTATGTATCTACTCTTTAAAAAAATACATACAATTCAGAATTATTTTCAAACGTGTTACGATTTTCGGATTAGGGTGACAACGAATGTGTGGATGGGGGTATACAAGTGTGGGGCGGGGGCAGGGTAGGCATGGCCCTCCCCTACATTTCCAACCACAAAGTATCTCAAGATAAAAAATAGGCTTTTCATATATATATATATTCTATATAATATATATAATATATACTTATAATATATATATATTATATATATATATATAATAATATATATATATAATATATATATTATATATATATATATATATATATATATATATATAATATATATATATATATATATAATATAACTTATAATAACAAATATTATATATATATATATTATATATACTATATATTATTATATATTTATATATATATATATATATATATATATATATATATATTATAATTTATATATATACATATATATATATATATATATATATATATTATATATTATATATATATATTTTATAAGTATTATACTAATATATATATTATATATATATATATATTTATATATATATAATATATATATATATATATATATATATAATATATTCGCAAAATATATTAAGATTATAAACACGAAAAATGCACATTTGTGCATAATGAACAATGGCAAACTGAATCTAAATACGCTTACCTCACAAACTCACACACACACACACCCATCCACACACCACGCAAATATATATATATATATATATATATATAATATATATTATATATATTATATACTATATATATA
>JABUQX010014165.1:10000-37500 GCA_015478945.1 Trachelipus rathkii
AGCTAAAAATATTTTCAATGCAACCTTTTTAATAGTGAAAGTTTTTTCCAACAATAATAGACTTCACAGCTGGTCACAGTATCAACTGTGATTTTATATTCTTCCTTTATAGTTTAGGGGCAACTAGGCCAATTATTGGGGCAAACAAGAGCAACTCATCAGGCGACTCAATAATTAAATTTACAAAAATATGAAAATATGAAAAAATAAATTATAAGAAGAATCACATCATAATGCAATCATTAATCATTTTTCCTTAAAGTTCATATAGACCAGGAAAAATTTAAGGAACATATATTTTTATATATTGGGAGGGGGTGTTAAATTATCAAGAATTAAGTATTGAAAATTTAAACATTACCAAAAAAAATTTTTTTTATTATTTTTATTTTTTTTATTTATTTTATTTTTAAACAAACTACTCTACAGGCTTCATTTATCATCAGCCCAGAACTAGATGGTAATAAATTAGGATTAACTAAATTAATTAAATGCTTTTAATTAGAAGCCCTTTTGATGAGAATTGACAGCAGGAAGCGACCTTCTACCTTTCGGCGAAACTAGATGAAACATCTCGGAACATGGAATGTTAGAGAAAAAAATGGTGAAGAGGAGAGAGCTGATAAAAGGGTAAATTTAATTTGCTTCCTGTGACTGAAACAAAGATGAAAGGAAGAGGTGAAGACAGACGAGTGGTCTAGGGTGAAATGTGTGTTTGGTGAGGTATGTGTTGGCTGGAGTGGAGAGGAATGAGTAGGGGATTGAAGAAGTTGTGATTCTCGGCCTGAGTTGAACTTGTGACCAACAGACAGCTATGGTGGATTTTGTTTGTGTGAACATTAAGATACTAATGGTTTAATTTAAGTTTGAGAAGGTCAAGTATGTAGTTGTAACAAATGGTTCAGAGGGTGAGATTCAGGAGAGAGAGGGGGGGGGGGAACTTTCAGGGATAATAATATGAATGATGTTTCAGATGGGGTGAGTAGAGGCTTCAGATTGATTGTGTTGGGCAACTTGAATGGTTGGATAGGTGATCGAAAAAGAGATGGTATAACACAGGTGCCTTTGGGGTTGCAGGAGAAAATGAGAATGGCAGGAAGGTGATTGATTTCTATGACAAGAGAGGTATGTGTGTAAGTAATACATTCTTTGAGCACAAGAGTATCCATAAGTATACGAGAGTTGGCATAGGTAGAGATGGTATTGAAGTGAAAAGTATGATTGATTTTGTTGGTAAAGAAGATGTTGAAGTATGTAATATATGTTAAATCAGTGAGGGGATTGGGGTCGGGAATATCAGATCATTATGTTTTATGTAAAACTAAGTAAGTGGGCACATGAATGGAGAGAAAAGATAAAAGGAAGTGGAAAGACTTAAGACTGAGAAGTTAAGTGAACAGGGTTATAAGCAGGGCTGCGGAGTCGGAGTCGGAGTCGTGGAGTCGGAGTCGTGGAGTCGTGCAATTTTCCGGAGTCGGAGTCGGAGTCGAAACTCCAAATTTCGGAGTCGGTAGTCCGGAGTCGAAGATTCCTGTGTAAGTGGAGTCGGAGTCGGAGTCGAAGATTCCTGTGTAAGTGCAGTCGGAGTCGGAGTCGAAAATTTAGAGAACTATTATTATTAATTATTATTATTATTATTATTTATTATTATTATTGAATTATAATAAAAGTTTTTTGATTTTATTTCCAATGTTCTAATATTTAGACAAAATTTAATTTCCTTAACATAATCTTTGAAAATAATATACATAGGAAACTAAGGAAAAATATTTACATAGATTTCCCCGACGCGTTTCGTCTTATACTTGAGATCATCTTCAGAGAATTATTCTTTGTAAGCGAATGAGTCTTTTTAAATTGATATATAATAAAGTAAATCAATATGAATATTGAGTCTGACTGATAAATACAAAAAATTTTATGTTAATGTCCTGGTCGCGTGTTTTGATGTAGGAGGCCTCCAGCAATTTAAGTTTCTGACTCCACACGATCCGTCAATAAAATTGTGATGTGTTAGAACAATTACTAATTGTTGATGACCATGTGCCGTATTGAAATGTTCGAAAAGATTTTGCTGGGACTGTAGATGTTGATATGCCCTGTCCGACAATCTAATTCTTCGTGTAACCAATATTTGTCTACGTACGTCTAACTCAGGGCAGTTAAATGGTACACAACGTGATGGTTGTCGGGCGAAGCATCTCTTGTGCTAAAGGAAGATGTCAGTTGTTTGGACTTATGGTATAGTTTCTGACTTTAAATTTTGAGGTGTCTTTTAGTTTTGAGGTAGAATTCAAATATTTTAACGAAGGGCACTCTCTTCTATTGAACCAAATAGCATTGGAAGTTTTGAAGAAGAAATTTAATCGAATTTTCTTATTATTTAATTTCTTTAATTATATATATTTTGTAAGGGTTTTATTAATTAAATTTTCAACTGAATAGTGTGGATTGTAATGCCTTAATTAAAATTTTACTTAATGCGGCAAATTTCCTTCATCAAAAGTTTTTCCAAGTTGAACATAGGTTGTATTGCTCTATAAACTATAATTTTTACGATAGATTCTTTGTAAATAGCCGGTGAATAGGATCCATAGTTCATATAACAGACCATTTCAGTGGGTTTTTGACATGCATGCCTTGTAGATAATGAAGCAGTCCTAGAATTAACATTTGATTTTTTTTCTTTTGAATGTCTTTAAAAAAAAAAAACCCAAAGAAAATTAAAAGCCAAAAAATTAAAAAAAAATTTAAACCCCTAAAAAGGTTCGTATGTGAATATTTTAAGCATGACAACTCCTGAATTTTATTGATGAACTGATGTATAGATCTTTGTTCCTAGAGTTTGACTGAGGGTGTCGTACGACTATATCCTTATGTAAAATACGGGTTAAAGTTGTTTGTCTTCACGAAGGATTTTGTTTTCTCTCACCTCAAAACTAAAGAAGTCAGCAAATATAGGTCCAAATGGTAAACCCATCGGAACTCCATCATTTTGTAGATATAAGATTACAAAAGATTTAAAAAGTGTTTGAGGAATATTCAATATCTTTCTCATAAGTGTTGTTCTGATATTCTGGGGGGGGGGGGGTAGGTGTATTTTGAGTGACACTCGTTAATTATTTATGTCAATCGATCAACGAACCGGTACAATTTATGAAAAAGATTCTACATCAAGTGAGCGAATATATTAGTGGCTTCAAGTTTTAAGTTTGATAATTTACATAATGATTCAATTTTTTGATTTAACTATGAAAGAGTTATTCAAGATATGGTAGAATAATGCTGTTCAGATATTGGCAATTTCGTGTGTAACCGTTTGCACATATATATTACAAGTCTCAAAGGTGAATTTTCTGGGTTTTTGTGTATTTTTAGGCAATCCATATATATATAAATATAATATATATATATATATATATTATATATATATATTATATATATAGTATATATATATTATATATATATATATATTATATATATATAATATATATATATTATATATATATATATATATATAATATATATATATATATAAAATATATATATATATACTATATATATATATATATATATATATATATATATCATATATATAATAGATTATATATATATTATATATAAATATATATATATATTATATATAATATATATAATTATATATTCCCTAAATTATAAAGCATCCAGTTCTTTTAATTTGTCAGAAGTTTCTTTTGCTTTTTATTTTCAAATAATGGTATTTTTTTAATAGTATACAATTAACACTTTGTTATTATTTTATTAGTCAACTGATAATACATTATAATATTGAAAGTAAAAGCTTTAAACTGTTTATTTTTATAATTGCTGTTTATAATAAAAATAAAAATAATTTGGAATTATAATTACGTTATACATTTGTTTCCGAAACTGAAATATATTTTCTTTTTGGGTTTTTTTTTTTTTTTGTTCTGTGTTTGCCCCTGCATCTTTATTTCTTACGGTATTTTACCGTATAGCATTTGGAGATAAGATTCATTGGAAAAGTGGTATAGTTTTTTATTCTCAAAAGCAAGCGAAAAAAAATTGTTGAAACAAAAAAATGTTTTACTGTAACCTTTAAGCAATAATCTGAGTCAGAGTCGAAAATTTTGAATTTGACTGCTGGGGTCGGAGCTCGGAGTCGGAGTCGAGTCGAAAATTTTTGTTTAAGTGGAGTCAGAGTCGGAGTTGGAGTCGAAAATTTTTGTTGAAGTGGAGTCGGAGTCGAAAATTTTTGTTTAAGCGGAGTCGGAGTCGGAGTCGGAGTCGAAAATCCAAATTTGAATTTAAGGAGTCGGAGTCGGAGTCGAAAAATTTATTTTACGACTCCGCAGCCCTGGATAAGGAAAAGTATGTGAGAGCACTTGCAAATAAGTCAGGTGAACATGAACAAGATAAAACTGAACATCTGACGAAAACGAAGGAAGCGTTTGTTTGTAGTGCAAGTGAAGTGTAAGGGTGTGCTAAAGTAGGAAGTAAGAATGTCAATAGTGAGTGGTGAAATCAAGAGGTGATTCAGCAGATAAAAGTATTAAAAAAATAGGTGTTGTTGAATGTGCTAAAGCCAATGATGAGGTTTCGAAAGAAAGGTGTGTGGAAATGTATAAGAAAGAAAAAAGGATGACAAAGTTGCATGCATAGAAGTATGAACGAAGACTTACAAGGGACTAGGAAACTGTTCTGGAAGGAAGTACGAAAGATTAGGAAAGAGTAAAGGAAATCTTCATAGGGTGATGAGTATGGATTGTGCTTTTGTGACATGAAATGGATGTGAGGAGAGTGGAGGGAACACCATCAAAAATCTGAATAACGTGGGCAGTAATGAAGAGGTGATAGTAAAAGTGGTTGGGTTTAGTGTGAGAAGTAAGTATTTTGGGGATGAGATGATTAGTATAGAGGAGGTAATAGGTAGAGTAAGAAATGTGTAAGAATGGTAAATCGGAAGCATAGATGGAATCATTGGTTAGGCGAGATTGTGATTGACTTCATATGAAAGTTGTGTAACAAAGTGTTTGCAGAGTGTGTAATTCCAAAGGAATGGAGGAGAGCAGTGATAGTAAGGGTGAGGGAGATAAGGGGAACTGTAGAAACCATAGATGAATTAGTTTATTAAGTGTTGTAGAGAAGATATATGCTGGTATTTTGGTTGAGAGTACTTCGAGTGACTGCAGGGTCAATTGTTGAAGAACAAAGTGCATTTCTAAGTGGTAGAAGATATGTAGATAAAATTTTTACATTGAAGCAAATCAACAAGTTCTCCGTAGATAAAAAAAAATCTATGTTTCTTCATAAACCATATTTTTTTCTAGTTTTTTACTAAAAGATACTGTATCAACTTTTCTTATTCCTTTTTCATACTTTATTTTTCTTCTTATTTTTGTTACTGCGGTCTTAATTTCCAATAAAGCTAAATTCTTCATTCAAAACCTCATCCCTAATTTCATTTTAAATGATTCTGGAGTCATTCTTACTTCTTCACCCCCTAACTCATTTTTGCCTACCACTGTGGATTTTTCTAAAGATGGGATTTCTGCCTTCTCTGCACTTAATACCTAGAAGAGTTTTGACAGAAATCCTCTTCTGGTTCTCAAATATTAAGCTTCCAAATTTGCATCCGGCCTTAGTAATTTATTTCAAATCTGTCTTTCAACTTCGATCTTCCTTTCCTGATGGAAGTGTCGGCTTCTTCAACTTTTTATTTATATATATATATATAATATATATATTATATATAATAATATAAAATTATATATATATATATATATATATATATATATATATATATATATATATATATATAATATATATAATATATATATATATATATATAATATATATATATATATATATTATATATATATATATATATATATATATATAATATATATATATAAATATATATAAAAAAATAAAAAAAAATAAAAAAAAACCTCTAAACCTATTAACTTTCGTTCTATCGTTTTACCTTCAGTATTTCCAAAGTTTTATAATCTACCAGAAATAGAAATATTGGAAAATTTAAAATCATCTCATTTTCTCTAATCACAGGAAAGGTTAGAGAAAGGAAGGAAATCTCTTATGTTAATCTTCTATCCTTTCTCTCTAGACTCTAATGCATGATGTTCTCTGCTTATTGGCATTTTCGTTTTTTAACCTGGTTCTAGACTTTGATCCATGTACAAAGCTCTCATTTCTAAACTTCTCTCTCGGTATCTACACTTTTCTATATAACATTCTCTCCAACTTCCTTTTCCACCCATTATATAGCAGCTGCATCATAAAAAGCTTGTATCTTTAAAACTAGAGCTAATCGAGCATTTTAAAGGTCATATTTCCTTTTTTTCAGACTAAAATGAGTTAGAAATATGTCATGTTTGCAGTATTTTTTTTGTATGCAACAGCGTTATCAAAACTTTGCATTGTTTTATTTATAAGAATAAATTAGGACCTAACTCTTAAACAGTAATTAGAATCGTTATCTAAACCCTTTTAAACATCAACAAACTATTTAATAGTGCAACATAGTCTGTGGTAGGTTTCGTGGTGTGAAGACGTGCTTGAATGTTGTGCTCTCAGTGAAATAATTGTATCCTTTTATTTATTGTGTTTATGATATAGTTTATTATTAAAGTGTGCTATGATTTTAAAACTTTTTATTACATAAGGAACAATTTATTAAATCTTAAAATCACTTTGATACCATTTTATCCTTTTTAAGTACCTTCTACGTACGAGGTTTTTAAAAGATAAGTCCTAGTTTTAACTTTTTTCTTTTCTTTTTTATTTTTTTTTAAGTGACTGTACCCATAGGTTTATTTTAAAGAGATTTGTTTTGATTTGAATTTCGTCTTCACAGTGTTTAGAAATTTGATTTTTATTATTTTGGCACTTTAACTTTTAAATTTAGGTTTTAATGTTAAATCAATTTTATTTCTTTTTTTTTATTCGCAAAGAATTTACGGGGTGGTGCAAGTGAGCGTTAGTGTTTTGGATTTTTGCATTTATCAGGAATCGTACGGATTTACTGTAAATATGGCTTATTGCCAGCTTTTTTAAGCATTTAAACGGTTTTAAATTTTAGGTTTTAGCATCTGTGAATAATTGTTAACTCTGTTTAAAATTTGTCTGTTGTTTTTTTTTGTTTTTTTTTTTGTCTGTTTGTTTGTTGTGTTTTTTGTGACTGTGCTGCAAGAAATGTGCATGGATTTGCCATATGCGTTTCGGGACTGCACGTTGGCTATATCTCAATACTACATTTTTCCAGCGTCGGTGCTTTACTTGTTAATTTCGACTCTGTGGAATACCACCTCTCTAACTCTAATCCCTAACCTTTTGCTCCTGGTCTGGAGAACCCAGATGGCCTAGGAAAATTCCATCCTCTAACTCGCATTTATAATATTGATTTCCAATCTCAAAATATATTTCCTATATTTCATTAATTATCCCGTCTAAAGGATGTTTGGCGCTGGATGTTATGTGCTAAAGGTTAATCCACATATCAGCACTCTACTACTGTAAACACCAGGTCTTCGAGATAATCTCGAAATCGACGCAGAACTTGTTTGGGTCCCTTTAATGCATATTTTGAAGATTTTTTAAGAATCTTAATTCGACAAATATGTCTAGAGCCATAAAAACAGGATCTAATCTTGGTGCTCTATATACTGCTATTGTTTCCTAACAGAACAGATTTTCACGCTCCTTTTCAACCATGCTTGAATTAGTCTTTAAAATATTAACTCATCTGGTACTCGTACGACCAAGATACA
Organism: Trachelipus rathkii; assembly: GCA_015478945.1. NCBI lineage: Eukaryota > Metazoa > Arthropoda > Malacostraca > Isopoda > Trachelipodidae > Trachelipus > Trachelipus rathkii. Next base: position 17,791 of record JABUQX010014165.1, read on the forward strand.
TGAACTGGAAATCTTAGTTTCTATAATGAAAAAATAAGAGACTTGACGTTAGCATAATGCTGAATATGAGATCTTGCGAATAGGTTCCTGAAAGGTAGATAAGTGATTAGGATGATATATGCAGCAGTTGAGTAACAGAAGGTTAGGCGATGGATATATTTTAAGAAACGACGTATGAAATTAGAGTATGTGGCATTACTCTCAGATTTTGCTCATAATGGATATCTCATGGTGTGCAAGGAGGAAGGTCCAGGAATACATTTTAAAGGCAAATATGCAAATTGAACTAGCAGAGTTGTGAGCAACTTTAATTAGATATTACCTTAACAACACATTTCTCGAGGAGTCAGAGTCTCGAGACAGCGGTACATTGCCTAGGTAGCTTAACAACACAGTGACTAGAATAACGGAAATATATATCTCACACGTATTGGGGTCTCTCTCGTCATCTAGTAGAAATATGAAACATCTCTTTAGCTCGTAATAAGTGTAAGATCTGACCACTATAATCTTTTAGTTATTTTCTCTTTAAATTTTAATTGACTATATTTCTCCAATCTTTGCTCCATATCATAGCACATATCGTGGGTTAATAGTTCTGAGCACTATTCCTTTATTGGTGGATTAGAGTGGGCCAGACCGAAGCTTGAGGGGTTGTCGACTATAGCAGTACAGCGCGATATGTCTTATTCTTACCGTCCCTTTAACTATGGTTATTATCTCGAGTAGTAGATCATGCTAGAAGGATATTGTCTTCGTTGTTGACTCAGATTTCTACTTCTAAGCACGGATGAAAAGTAGATGGGAGCTGGTATGGAGTAATAGGTTATAAAGGAGATTATGAGATTAGCGCATATTTATTCCTTGGGTGATCGCTGTACTATATTATCTTATCTTCTCATCCATACATAAATTCTAGGTCAAAGGTATTTGTAAAAAGTGTCTGTTAAGATTTGCTTGCAAAACTGGCCATTACAGTGCTAAGTAATGAACATGATGCGTTATCGGGAATCGTTGGAAAAATTTTGCGTTCTATTTATATAATCATTCTAATATTCGATTATGACTCTAATTATTTTACAATTTATACTTGACTGATATATATCTCGTTGCAGGGATACTTTAACATTATTCGACGAGTCAATAGCGGTTATGCTTATTTATCATTAAACTGAAGTTATTGAGCAAAACTACTCTCTTGGTTCTATCATCTATCATGACTAATATATGCGGAATACGTGATTGTATTCAGATAATGTTTAGGTCAAAATTAACATTCTTATTTACCTGTAATACCAAGTTTTTCATAGAGTAATCTGTTGCCTCTTATCCTTCTCTCTATATCGCTTATTCTGATTGAGTATTATATTCTGTTCTTTGATATTATTTTAAAACTTTGATGCCGATACCGACGGCTCTCCGCGCTCTATTTATATTCCTCTATAAATAAAAGCAAGTTGTCTTAAAGCTGCATGACAAAATTTTGGAAGTAAGTAGAAAATATTATGCATTGATACTCTCATTTCATCAGGGTGGTGTATGGTTGTCTTTTGAACATCGTCACTTTTACTAGTTTTCAGAACACATTGGTTTATAACCATGGTGTTTATTATTATTTTCACATAAAAAACCAATGGGTTGACACCAATATAAAGGGACCCATACCTTGGATCTCTGAAAGATAGTAGTTAAAGAGGAGTAGAAAGTTATTTATCTAGACTCAGAGAGGTTGCTTTCTCCTTTACCATGGTTGATATGGTTTTCTCCCTTTTGCGTTTTCCGGAGAGGAGAGGTATTAAGAATGAACTTTTGCCGTGGATTTCCTACTCGCTTCTCTGCTGAGATTATGAATTATCTTCTCTTATTATCATTATAACAAAGCTTTTTTTAATTTCTATGATAAATAAAACTTTAACTTTATTACTTATCTAAGTGTTATGGAATTCTATATTAATTTTTAACATAAGTCCAATACCTATTCTGAAAAAAAGGAAAGCCGTAAAATGAAGCTCGAGAAATCAGTAAATTGAGTTCCTTTATTAACATGTTTTCAAATATATCTTATATATGGATCATCATGACATCGCTTCTTTACATACAATGACTTCCTTCTCTTCACTCTCATATAAGAATATCTGAGAACGGATCATGACGCAGAGATCTTCTTTCCCCGATGTTTTTCGCCAAGTACGTTTACGATATATTACGGTCATTGCTCTCAGATAAGGTCTATCTGGCGATATACCTTTATCTATCTTATCACTTCTTAGATTTATGGTTTTTACGTCTCATTTAGAGTAACTACGGTGGTAGAATCTTCGTAGGTGGCAGCTTTGATCATATAGTCAAAGCTATTTATTGACCTTGTTAAGATGGCACAGGCTCATAGTCATTTCTATGCTATTCTATTACAAGCTCTCTTCTATTACTTTGGGTATTCTACCAATCTACTTCTCTTTTTGCTTACTTATGTCTAGCTTTCTTTCAGGTCGCTCAATATCTGCTGTTGTTGATTGGGGCGACTTCTTTCTTCCTTTTTTGTCAATAGGGGTGTTCCTGTTAGCGCGTTCTGTCTTATCTCCTATTTATTCCTACTTTTCATTATGATCTTCTCACCTGCACTCCTAACTCTATTCACTCATATGCGATGACTTGACCCTTCATTCTCAAACTTTCAGAATATCTGCTCTCTCTCTTTTTACTTCTAGAATTGCTCGCTCGGTGCATTAATATTTCGATTCTTATCTTTCCGCTGATTCGTGGATAGGAATTTCCGCGGTGGGGTTCGTCTGAACCTTGGTGAAATTCAATTTCTTTAACCAACTAACTTCTAAATCTCTCTCTAAGACACTTTACTTTCTATCTCTTTCGACGGTCTTCTCGTCTCTCCTGGAATATAAAAATTGTGACCTTAAATAAACAATAAAAATGTCTTGGAACCTCATACATCACAGACGGTTGGCTAAGGCGGCCTCAAAGAGACTGGGAGTTCTGTTTAAGACTGCGAGACCTTTTTTTCCTTCTTCACAGTTACTCCTATACAACAAGGGCCTCATCCGCCTTTGTATGGAGTACCTGCTCTCAATATCTGGGGGGGCTTCAGGTTCTTCACCGGCTTTTGGATAGGTCCGAAGTCAAAGGCAAAAAGACTTTAAAAACTTCCCTGTTCTTTCTAGTTCACTTTGCCCTCTAATCTTTGCGGCGCGATGTTGGTGCTTTATCTCTTTTCTATTAGGTACCGGCAGCGGCAAGTGTCGAGGGAACTTATCACTCGTAAACCACAAACTTTAAGACGCCCTCGTACACAAGGGGTGCGTGTCGGGCAACAAATGAGTTTTTTTGTGTTGATTTCAGCAACTCCAGACTAGCTCGCTGCGGTGCTCCTTCTTTCTGCCACCTCTGTTCTGTGGAATTTTCTCTTCATCTTCTGTGTTTTAACAATTTAATCCCCTACTTTAAGCCGCGCTTGTGTTCATCTGGCGTAATCTGGTGTTAGTTACGTTTGAAATTTGTTGTTTTTTAACACCCCTCCTTTGAATAGGGCATGCCGTGAGCGGTGGTGATAACCTGTAAAAAAAAAAAAAAAAAAAAAAAAAAAACAAAAAAAAAAAAAGTGGCGAGTCAGCAAAAAAAAAAAAAAGTCTAAAGGAAAGGAAATGTGAATTTGGCAGAATTGAGAAGAATGGTGCTTAATAGGGTAAATGGCATGGTTTTGTGAGGGAGGCATCTGGTTCGCAGCCTGGCCAGGGAAATGAAACTCTGACATTGATGAAGGTAAAACAATAGGGTCCTCAAGTATTTGAAGCTTAGGGTGGAATTTTGCCTGCATGGCCTCTTGTCGGCACTTAAGGTATGAAAGGAGGGTATTGGGGGGGGGGGGTTTCTTTTCGAGGTTTTAGTCGTGTTCTTCGACTTAACTATTATTATTATTATATATTATTGCACTATCCTATCTATTATTATTATTATTATGCAACTGCTTTTCTTCATGATTCTACCACTTAATTCTCAAATAAATTAGTTATTAAAATTTTAAATAGATTCAAATTATTTCTCAATTTTATACATACAGTACAATGCAATTTCGAAAATACAAAAAGCAGAAATTATTAAATTTAATTAAATTTAATGGAAATATACCAAATTAATGAGCAAAATGTTTTAAATCTTTGTAAGTAAATATTTTTTTTTTTCGATTTGGGTTAATTGAGTTCGTTATATATCTTAAATGTTTTTTATTCACGGTATTAACAACCATTTTGTAAGTCATTATTTAAAACCATTTAGCGAACTAGGCCTTCTCGATCTAACCAAAAATTTGCGTTGGAATACGTCCTTCTGCATTTGTCTTGTCGATGCCAACCACCAATTTTGGCATCAATCTGGATCCTTCGGACATAACAGAAGATCAACCCTCCCTCAATAAGATAATTCACTTCGGCTGTTGATAACTATTAATAAACAAAAAAAAGACATCATAACATAATAAAGTTTTGATATGTAATAATACATGACAAAATTATGATCTACTCTATAAATAATATTTAATTAGCTCGTTGAATCATATGAAGAAAATATTGCATTTTCTTCGTCCAGTTTCAAAGTATCAAAATCTAGAAAGAATTTTTTAAGAGGATCAAATTGCTTCAAAAGCCGTGAACGCATTAAAGATACTTTTGTGCAATAATATGTGGCATATGATAATCATAAACACTCTATTTGATAAATAATAGTTCATAGCCATATTAGGATGTTAAAATACATTTAACTCCTTAAAATTACTTAAATGGTCTGTTTTTCAACCCCAAACTCGAATGGTAGCAGGTAGTTGCGTAGTATGGAGATTGAATGTTTGTTGGGTTCACTCTTTTGGTCTCCCTCATGCTCTAACAAGAGAAAGGATATACGGTTGAGGAAGTTGATTTAGGATTTATTTTCAGCGACTTCGGATTATGTCTATTCTTTGTTATATCTCCTTGATCCCGGGGAGTGAGGGTTGCTGATGAGTTGGTTGGGGTGTGATAATGAAGTGTCTGTTTGTCATGTGTTGGTTCGCACGAGTGGTGCAATGGACTTGGTGACGCCTGAGTTTTCTTGACTGGTGTTTTGGGTTTTGTCATTTACGCACAGCTGAGGTACAGTAAAAAGGGACTGGGTGGGATTGAAGTATGGTGGGGTTAGGGTTTCTCTCAATAGTTGTTTTGTTGTGCAGGTGATGGTGGTGTGAATTTGATGGCCTCTTTCTTCAAGTGGAAAGTAGGGATGGAGGGAAGAACAGGCTGATGAGTATCTGTGGGTTTTAGTGTTATCATATCCACTGAGGTGTGGATTGTGTGGGACGAAGAAGTATAGGTTTTGTGATTGTCCTGGGTTTAGTGAAGTGTGGGTAACATGAATGACCGGATTGTAGATTGAAGCAGCATTGACGTGAATTAGCTCAATTGGGGGAGTGAGCACATGAGTGTTTTTTATAAGTGAAGAGGCACAATTCCAAGTGTGGCAGTGTGGTTACATGTTCTGTAGTGGTCTCCCGGTTTAGTGTCCTCTTTTATTTGTTTGTGTTATCATTATTATTATTATTTTTTTCTTTTCAGTTAAACGTTATAATCTATTATTAATTCGGACGTGTATCTCTTCTTATTGGTTGAGGTGGTGGATGTTAAGGGACTATTGTGTAGACAGGCTTATCGTTAAGTAATGAATGTAATTATATATGTGGTCATATATTAACGCTTGTTTCTTATCACGGGGAATCGCAGTGGAATGGAAAAACCTAACATTGTTTTCAATGCTGTTACTGTCTTATGGGCACTTTCTTAAGGTGGCTGGGCTTTTGTTTAAAGGTAATTGGAGGATAAAGTTTACATGGTGGTTCTAGTGTAGAAGGGTGCTTGGTACAAAATAAACGTAATCATAATAACTTTCCGTTAAATTATGTTACATAGGTAATTTCCCAAATTGGGGTACTACTTCTAATTACAGGGGCTTAAATTTATAGAATTAGAGGTTAAGTTTTACAAATTATGTTTTTAGTTTTGTCATCAGTATGAAATATCCTGAAATGTCTGATCGCTTTTTTGAAGAGAATATTATAGAGTAATTTTATGCTCAATAATTAAGTTTTAACATTTCTTCTATATTTTCTTTGCGCTCTTGGTACAAAATTGGGGTTTTTTTACTCATATTAATATAGGTATATCATTATTAACTAGTATATGACGTTTAGTTATACTATAACTATATATAGATATATATATATATATTCATTATTATTTTATTTATTTTTTATATATTTCATATTCTAAGTTAAGATTTCGTTCGTTTTTTTTATTTTTATTTATTTTTTCTCTTTTATTGTCTTTTTAGATAGATAATAAGAGGATATAGGAATAGATATATTCATATTTTATATATATATTATCTATTATATATTATCTTTATATATATATATATTAATATATTTATATCTATAATATAAATATTATATATTTTTATTTATATACCTATTATTTAACTATATATATCTACTATATATTATATATTAATATATAGTATATACTATCTATATATATAGTTAAGGGGTGGTACAGGAACTGATAAAATTTGGCAAGTTCCGAGCCGAACCGGAATTAGCGGAATCACAAATTAAATTCTCGCGGTGGAACCGGAATTATTTCTTCTATGAATCTAATTATGTAGTATATAGAAATTACTTGTACAGAAAAATAAAATATTTTATCACAACGTGGTCTTCAAACATAATTTCTATATTTATGTAACAACGTCACTTTTAATGACATAATTGGACAACATCGATCATTGAGAGAAGATCTGGAAGTCACTAAATCTTCTCATAGTAACATTAGGGAGAGATGTCTGTATTTTTTCTAGCAACAGGGAAATACCTACCACAAGAGGCAAACTAGATCAAATGCTGTGAAATAATAGAGTGTTTGAGGAGAGTTTCTCACCTAAAAAAGATTTGGCATTACTCATTGACCCCCAGAACATCCAGAAAATAATTTGAAATCTTTATCTGCATATGGGTCCCAGCCATTTATCAGTCTACAGTAAGATGAAGGGAATTTCATAGAACTTATTTTGCTCCTCTTTCTACCAAATATCATTATTCCTGTAACCAAATATTTTGTATAGAAATGTTTACCATTGTTCTCATGACAGGAAATTGAAAGGACAGCAGTAATTCGAGAAGTTTATTCGTAACAGCTGCATCCAGATATCATCATTACTATAACAGATATATAGGAGAGATAAATAAATCAAACGAATCATTGATGTACATTTTTCCTTTAACTGACACTCTTGGTTTACAGCTGAGTTTGAAATAATGGACTTGCGTGTACTCGCAGTTGCGAAGTAATTTCTCCCAGGCTTCTCAATCTGGATTTTAAAAGTTTCTTAATATCATTTTTGTTCTATTAACGAATTCATAATTGGGAAATTCTCTCCTAAGAGAATAATTCATTTGATTCTCTCCGAGCATGAATACAGCATACTAACTGGAAAACTTCTGGAACTGGATTTAGCAGGATCTTCACAAGTTGTTCTGTTTTTTCTATAATCTTTCCTCTCATCCTACTTTATAAAGATGCCCCTTTCACTTTTTCTCAAAGAACAGTGTGATTTTTATAAAGTAATGTCAGGATATTTGTACACCCATTTCACAACTCATTTCAGTTTTTCAGCAGAAAGAGTAATGAACTTAAAAAGAAATTGAATAGCTTATTATCACACTTCACTGAATCCGATTTGATTAAATTATAAGAAAAGTGTTCTGAATGTCAGAAACCGTGAAATGACAAGAAATCAAATAGGGTGCAACCTGAAAAGCAATTTAATTAACCATTTAGAGAAGCATTAGAATGGCTTTCAAGTAACGATATTTATAGTAAATTCATGCCAATATATGTAAATTATAAAGAAAAAGAAAAGAAAAGAACTGTTGAGAGCGAAAGATAGATAAAAAGATAAAAAGAAAACGAAAAAAGAGGAGGAGGGAGAAAGGGGCTAACTGAAAGATGAGAAAGAGAGAAGAAGGGAGGGAGGAAAGATGAGAAAAAGAGATGGACGGAGGGACGAAGAGACGAGAAAGAGAGATTGAGGTACAAAGAAATGAGGAAAGAGAATCAAATGCAATAAGAAATAAGGGTGAGAAGTTTCTACGAAACGACAACCGAATGGTGAGGTATCTCGGGGCTGAACAATTTCTTGGCGAGAGATGGGTATTCCACAAATTCTATGCCCTTATAATTTGAGAGAGTGAGAACCCTCCCGAGATTTCTTTGTTATTTATTAAAGTGGAATTTCGCTTGTGTCTAATGAGAGCGGAAGGATTTGTGCTACGGAGATTGTTTGTTACCGAACTGTTAACGGTTTGGGTTCCTGTAAAATGGTATGTTTTCCCAAATAAGAAAGTCATTTTTGACTAGGTGTTCGCGTTGCATTCGATCAGGATTTGTGAATTTAACGAAGGTGACTACTTAGTTTGAAGGATGTAGAATATCATGAAGTTTTCAAACAGTAGACAAATTTTTGAATAGTGGTGGAGGTTGTGGTTTCACTGCGTAGGTTACCGGGCCCTGATTATTACGACGAATTATTTCTCTTGTTGGCTCATAATCGTATAAGAGTGTTTGATAGAGGTATTCACGTCGTAGCACACCCCCATACTGAAAGACAGTAGATAGGGGGTAATAAACAAGACTATCAGTAAAGGTTTTTTTTTTGGATGTAAATATGATTGTGGAACGAAATCCTGGAAGCCAGATTAGAAGGAGATGCAGTATGCATAGGAGAGAATTTTTGCTAATTGGAGACTATGTATATTGTGTTCTTATTGAAAGGAGAGAGCTTAGAGTTCATTTCATCAACACTAATAACTTGGCAGAACGATGCCGATTTATAATTATATCGATTTTGCTCTATACGAGTTTTTTAAGTTGAACAGGTGCTTTTGATTCTGTGATTACTAGGTAAATTGTTTTTTGTAGATTAGTAGATTAAGGGAGAGTTTGTTTGCCTCTCTACCCAGTGTTATAATGTTTGTTTAATTCAGCATTAGTACAGAGATACTTTGGCATTTAAGTGTTTAGTTACTGCAAACGTGATCTGATATTAAGATAGTGCAAAAGAGAGTACAATCAAAAGCATTATATTGAGCAGATTATTGACATGTGAGCATGTTTTTGAAGTCATTTGAGTGTACTATATATTAAAGAATAGTGACCACCGAAGCTAAGGAGTCCTGAGGCGACACCGTATGGGGTGAAGTGAGGAAAATGTGAGGATGTATGTGTACTCGGCTAAACGCGTATTGTGTTCGGTCAGATAAAAGTATGAGCTGAAACCATCTGTAGTGAACCATTATCTGAACCAAGTCTCTTAATTTGCTTTAAGAGTAGTCGCTACGAGACTACATCGACATGGCTTTCGAGAACTCTGAATAGTAGAAGTAGCACATGTTTGTTTTTATTATTTTTTCATTTAGTGTTTTGGCTATAGTTTGTCAAGTTAAGGTAGATATCAAAGCATCCTTCGTGTATAGGGCTGGAGGTGTGTTGTTTGGTGAAGGCCAAAAAACTTGGATATTGTAGGGAGGAGAGGTGTGCCAAGCCCCTCTCTTATGTTATGATATTTTTGATCGATCACGTTCTGTAAGATTTTAGTATAGTGTTTGATTGGAGCATTGGAACTAACCTTATCATAAGATTTTACCAGTTGTATGAAGGATTGAAATCGGAGGAGGAGGGAGTTTATTCGGTAGGGGAGGTGTCCGAGCTCTCTTTTGGAACAGGGAGTTAAAACCGTTGTTACTAATACTGTTATATGTATTAATTCATATATAATGTTGTAATTAATGATGATTATAGTGTCATTATATTTGAATTTTTTATTTATTAATTTTAAGAGTTATTATAGTAATTATTAACAGGTGAGAATTTTTTTTTTCTGTTACGATTGTATATATTTGAGTTTAATTCATATATTATTTATATATTATTATTATTATTATTTATTGATTTATTATTGATTCCAGCAGAAATTGTCCTAGATTATTATTACCTCATTTTATAATTCTATTTATTATTAGTATGAGTGAGTTACCCCATATTCTATTTTTTTGAACTACATCTTCACATGTCTATGTAATTTTTGAGTTAGATATTTTTTATCCTATTTAATTTCATAATGCAATATAATCTTATTCTTGTAATAATTAATTATTAGAATGTATTTATTCTCTCTTGCATCTTCTAAATTATTTCTTTTCTTATATGACGCTTTTTAAGTACACCTTGACCAAACGTTTAAAACTAATCTCTACTTCAAAAACGGCGGCTTTGATCAGTTTAAAATAGTGTAGCTCTTATCCTATTATTATCATTGGATTATAGTTAAAGTAGGAGTTCTCAATTCTTTTGATCTTTATGACCTCTCTCTCGTTGATTTTTGTTACTGTAATCTATTTCTATTGATTTGATCAATTCACTCTATTTATTATTATTATTGTTTTTTATTCTCTCAATTTTTATTTTTTTGATTTATTTATATTGGTGATCTCGGTTTATTAAATATATAATTTGTCATTATTAATATTTGCATTCCATTGCGAAAACGTGATGGTTGTGGAATTAATTATTTGAAGTTATGGTGAATTCTTTATATACTCAAGCAAAGAATCACCTATCTTTTGGATTTTCTATTTATTAAGTTTTATTTTTAATTAGATGTTTTTAGAGGTAAGTTAATATCTCTCTGATTTTGATATAACTATATACTCTCTCTTCTCTCATGGTATCTATTTAATAGTCCCTCAGCTTTTATTATTATCTTATTATCAGCACTATTTTTAATATGAAGGTTGTGTTTTTTTCTAATATTGATGGTTTGTTTTAATGTTGCTGATTTGATTTATTATTATTGATTTGTCTTAACCATATTTAATTTTATGAAGGAGATAATTACTAGGTTACGTTTTCCGTGCTTTGAGTTTTTCTTGGAATAATAATTGTTATTATTTTATTATACGGTATGTGTATATATATTGTTTTATAAAGAAATTGAAACTAAAATTAATTTTTGATTTTTCATTACGTGGATTTATTCTATATCCGTTTTGTATTCTTTCTGTTGCCCATGATTCCATACTTGTTTATATATTTTGTGTTATATTATTATTATGTTGTAGTAAATTTGATTGTTTACTCATTATCGTATCTTATTTTTGATATCCAGCATTCATTATTATTATTCATTTTAATATTTCTTATATAAAATTGTCTGTTTCTCAAACTAGCCTTTTCAAACTTGGTCGGGACATTAATAGTGAAAAATGAGTGTGTGATTTCATTAGTGTCAGGATAATTTAATATGTTTAATAGGAATATAAAGTAGATATTTAATTTTGTCTTTTTATATGAAAAGATGGTTTTGTGTAATGTTATAATGCTTTTCTACAGAAATTGGAAATATAATAATATTAGGTCAATGATGTGTGGCGTTATATTATTGTATTTTCATTATTGTATTATCATATATATATTATTTTATATGTATATATAGTTAGGTAACCGTAATTTGTCATTAATTACATTCAAATTATTAGCAATATTTTTTCCACAAGATTTATGTGGTATTACTTGCTAGATTACCGTCAATATTTCATAGTCATGACCAGCCGAATTACCCAGTGATAATCCCACTATCAGTTGTGTATATATAGAGTAGGCATATATAATCATTACTGAGTTAGTTAATTTGATATTAATATAATATATATATTATATATATATATATATATTATATATATAAAGTCACTTATAACCTTACTCCCTTTTGATAGGTGTAGTCTTAAATTAATACTAACCTAATATGTTAATTTAGTAGTTTACCCTCGTATATATATATATTATAAATGAGTTATCAGCCAAGTATTACTTCTCTCTCACTATGTCAGAGTTAATATTGAATACTTGAATAGAAAACTTCTTTTTACTTTTATATAGGTAAACAACTTTATATTTATATAGTAAGTAGTGAGTACATACTTATTCTACTCCTTTTTCTATTTCCTCATAAGTAGTGAATCAATAAATAATAACGGTTAAACTCATATAATCATATAATCACATTAGTAAGTATATATAGGTATATTATATATAATATATATATATTATAGTTATATATAATTTATTTAAGAGTAAAGTTTCACTAGGTTATAGTTAATGAGAACTATGATATAATAACGAATGTATGAGTAACTTTAATACACTAAGGTGAATTGAATGAGTTAATATGTATAGGTTAGATAGGTCATCATTGTGTTATATATGTTTATAATATATATATATATATGTAGATAGGCTTATATATATATATTAAGTGTGGATTAACTTATATAAAATTCAGCATTCACGGCCTATTATACAAATCATCTAGTCATGTTGTTAAAAGATAAGAGGATAATTTGTATATTTCAAATTGTTTCAGTAATATTAATATTATAACATGAATATTGATATATTTTTCATTTGGCGTCCTCTAATTGAAATTTGAGTTAGCAGATAAGGCTAAATAAATGAAAGTCAAACCGAATACAGTAGAGGTAATTTTTTAGAATTAATTGGCATAAGGTATAGTAGATTAAGAATTGTTGTATATGAGTATATATTGTTATTAGAAAACCTTATAAGTCCTTAATTTTGAGATAGCTTAGAAAAGTTAAAGGCTTAATTGTTGAGTAAGTAATTAAAACCGTTCAGTGAAGTGAGGTTATATGGTGCTATGGGGTAGTTATATAAATGACTTAGATCATAGTAATAAGGTCGACTGGCTGTAATAAAGCCAAGTGGATTATGTATATAGTGGGTTTAATATGATAATGAGAGACCACAAAGTAGTGATCCCATTTTCGCTAACTGGAGCCCCCCGGGATGGCAAATAGATGTGGGCTGGAATACAGATGCGCTCACGGGAAAGGCAAGACGTATGTGACGAGAAGGAAGTCCAATTAACGTGTGTGAGTACAAACACTCCAGGAGAGGGGCTTGAGATTTTAAAGCAGACCGAGATATGAGTGAGATGAGTAGAGTGTTCAGCGGCGATTGAAAGGTAAGAGTTAGCACAAGATGTCATAGAGCAGGAGAGGGGGAAGAAGGGAAGGGAGTGAGAGGCGAGAGAGAGGTGCTGTTGAGAAGAGGAGAGGTGAGAGCAAGAGAGAGAGAGGAGCGATAAGCGAAGAGAGGGCAGTGTAGAGTATGAGAGACGAGATGAGGAGGAAGCTAGAATACTCACACCAAACAAGAGATCCAGTTATCTCAGAGGATGCGAGAAGAATGTGTTTGATGCCACGATGCCAAGAGTCATCAGAAATGATAGCAAATCATTTCTTCTTCTCGAGAGAGAGAAGATCGGTGTATAAATTCCTCTCCACTCCCAGCACAACACACGACATTTTTTCAAACCCACACCATTCGTCTTCACAGCTTCCTTTCAATAAAATAGGAAAATAATCAAATTATTTTTTGCTAAATAAATTTGATGAGTGGTGGTGACAGCTGAAAAAAAAAATCAAATTTATTCTTTCTTCAGGGGAAATGACACCCATAGTCACCAGCTCTTCACTCACAGACGGTCGTGGCAATCACAACATGTTAAGAGGATTCGAGCATGAGAGAGAGAATGCGAGACGAGATCGTCGATCATGCAGAGGGAGAGAGAGAGAGACGATGAGCAGATTCTGATCGGAGAGATGAGAGCGATGACGAGTATAGCATCTACTCTCTTCTCCACAACAGAGCTTCCTGCTCCCTTTTCTGCTGTCCGCTCACATATTTCACTTCAAACCTTAGATAATAGATAACAGTATAAGACCGGACGAGAGAGAGAAGACTCGTCTCTCTCTCTCTTGCACAGATGCATAATATTCTGCATACGTCGTTACGAGTCAAGATCTGCATAATTCTCTCGCTGGGACGATACGGACTAACCACAAGGCTTCAACCTTGAATAACGGGTAATACTATAAAAAAAAGAAAAAAAAAGATAGAGAGACAGACGAGGTCGCCACGAACGTCGCAATAGAAATAGGACAGAGACGAGAGTAGAGACTTCTGAGAGAGGAGGTGACGATAGAGCATGATATCAGGACTCAGAATACTGAGAGAGAGAGAGAAATAGAAAGAGATGAGATAAACAGAGGGCGAATACAATAGGAAAAGAGAGAGAGAGAGAGAGAGAGAGATGATGAGACGAGAGAGAGGAGAGAGAGAGAGAGAGAGATCTCTAGAGAGAAAAAATAAAAATAATAATAATAACACTAATATTTCATAATAATAATAATAATAATAATAATAATAATAATAATATATAATAATTCTATTCAATTAATATACAATATAATTAATAAATAATAATAATTACCATTTGCATGAGTCAAAGGCAGATAAGATGGGATTAACGAAGTTGTTCCGCTCTGAGAAACTTTGACAGTGACTCCCTCTTTTCACAAACATAGACATAGATGCTTCTGGTCCCAGTTTTTAGGGACCTATACCCAAATAAATGGTCGACAGAAATGTTATAAATGGTTAAAAAAATAAAGAAAATCTTTATAACCTTCAAACGTCTGCAAACAAAAAACCTACCTAAACCTAACTTAAACCTAACCTAAACTAACCTAGTCTAAATTATACATAAATCCGCTAACTTATCCCTAATCTAACCTAATCTAACCTATCTCTACCTAACCTAACCTAACATAACCTAAACCTAACTTAACCTAACCCTAACCTAACCTTAACCTAAATCCGAACCTAACCTAAACCCTAACCTAACCTAAACCTAATCCTTTTTAACCTAACCTAACCGAATTGTCCTAACGCCCTGCGGCGGGTCTGCTACTGAACTTTTGTTTCTGATGCTGTGTCGACCATTTGGGCTATCCCCCCAATTGGGCTAGCCCCCCATAAATTTCAGTCTATCATTTAATTATCATTGGCTTAAATCTCTATTTTCATTCCATGTAGCAGTGCAATACCACTAGAAATGTTGTATTCACCAGTGACTCACTATATGGCATTCTTCATTCTACTGGCTCTCTTCAGAGTGGGCCTTCTATCTCTCAAGTTCGCATGACGTCTAATGCCACTTAATTAGATTCACCTGGCTAATTGATAACCTTAATTTTCTTGCTTCTACAGATTCTAACTTACTCTTTCTCAATCTACAACTCGTACGTGACTCATACATACTAACTTCATACTAATTCCATACTTCAACCTCCAGTACTGAACTAACTCTATAAACTGATCACAGTCTCAGCTGAATTCCAATAAAACACCATGCTATACCCAGACGTTATTTCATTTATACAAAGGAGTCTTATCGACATTGTCTAACTAAGATTTCGAAAGACCTAACTTATGAACTTCGAAAAGTATATTACAGCCTGTCACTTTCAGGCAAGCCAATAAGGTTAACAGATGACAATTTAAATACAGATTATGTGTCTCTCCGAGATCAGAATTAGTCTCTTCAGAACAACGGAGAGCCATTAACAAAAGTTCGCAATATTCCAATTAGAACAAGATACTTAAGAAAAGCAGACTCGAAGACAACCATTAAACGCAGTATTAATCCACATTAAATACTAAAAATTACATTTTCTCCTTCCATTTTAGTTATTATGCTATGCTCTCTAAGTGTATCGTCTTCACTGATCTTATATTAAAGATGGAAACAATTCAGTACCTAGCGGATTTATTCTGGAAAAGATGGATCAAAGAATATGTCCCTTTTTTAAAAAAAAGTAAATGGTTAGCAGAAAAGAATCACTGAGAAGGGTTTGGTTTTTTAATAGATGACTTCAAATCAAGAAATATGTGGAATTTAGGAAAAATAGTAAAGTTTACAAAGATGACTCAAACAGAGTGAGAATAGTAGATGTGAAAATAAATAAAGACAAGAATACTTTAAATACAACAATTTTGAAAAAGACCAATAACAAAAATTAATCTTGCTGGAGAGAGAGTGCAGGATTATAACAAGAAGACAACAGAATTGCAAACTCTAAGGAAACTAAGAATAATAAGAAAAGTTAATATTCTTAGCAAAAGGGGGAATATGTTATATTTTGCATTAAAATATAAAAAAAAAAAAGGAAACAAAAAACAAATAAGGATTATGGAAAATTCATTACTATGTATGTTTGTACTATGTGAGCATCAACCATGGTTACAAAATACCAAAATATTATAAGAGTAGAAAAGCAAAAAAAAAAAAGTTGCAATTTGATAACAAAGTTGCTGACAAAATCAGAATATTGGGTGCAGAGTGAAAATAAGGGCTTTAAAATGGGAATGAGGCTGAAAGCCGAATATTAAGAACTAGTAATTGGGAATACTGCAACAAGCAATATAAGCCATTGCAGAAACTCAAGCAGGCTGCTGTTGAAACAACAAAACTGTCAACTTTGCTAAAAACAAAGAAAATAAAAGCAAAAATTACAGCATTGAACTTCAATCAACGCATTATGCAATTGGACTAAAGAACTAGGTCAATATTCATTATTGGTCTATGAATTTCACAAAGCAACTATTAAAGGTGGAATAACTAGCAATTGAATTCTTCAATCATCTAGTATATTAATAAGGAAGCTATAGAAGAATTCTAAGGACAACAAAGAAACTCTACAAAAGCTAAAAATTCATACAGAAGAAATTAAAAAGGAATTTTCAGCTATAAATTAGAGCATACTAATCTTCAAGCAACTTTATTAATAAAGCAGCAGTCCTACAATTTGAGTAATATCTAATTCATTCACCCTAATCTCAACCATTTCTGAAATCCAATACATCAGTAATTAGAAAGTAATAGTTATATTTATAGGTATTAATATAGTTGGTGTAAAGATGTAGGGTTAACTTACAAGAGTAACATCTATGAGCTTTTCAAAACATCAATATTTAACAAGCGAAAAATAGTTTTAGTCAAATAATAATTTTATTGAAACTTTTTATTAACAGGACTAACTATTTTTTTAATGAATTTATGGATAAATATGTAATTATTTTGTTTATTTTTAGCATTTAGTATTTGTACTTTTATATATATATATATATATATATATATATATATATATATATATATATATATATAACTTAACCTTTATATATATATATATATATATATAATAATAACATAACATACTGCTGCTATGCTACTTCTGCTATACTATATATAACATATAACATATATATATATACTCTGCTATATGGAGTGAAATAGCAATTTTCAAAAAGAAGAAAATATCAACATACAAATGACCTGCACACAGACAGGGCTCTAACAAGTCATAGGCGTAACACAAACCATTATATCAACATCAACAATAAACACGATTAGAAATATCAATCACACGAACCATGCAAAATCATGGAATCCTTTTGCATTTAAAATAGTAACAACTACAATAGGATTCCAGGTGAAGTTAAAGTAGATTTACCAAATGAATATCTAAAACATCTAAAATGTTTCATGTTGACACCTAGCAGAGAAAATAGCAGACTTCAACTGGCACACTTGGACTGATGAGAAGTCAGAGGAATCAGTCCCTTTAGCCTGAAGGGGTCTCGTGTCGGGATGAAACTAACGCTTTTTAAATTTATGTCATTGTAAAAGGTGTCTTTTTAACAATGTTTTTATTTGTGTACATTTAGTAATAAATAAAAATGAAGTGATAGTAAAGCATAATACTAAACAAAATCAAGGGCTTCCTCTCTAAAGTATATATATATCATATATATATATATACTCTTTGCTATACTATCATATACTAATAATATATATATATATATATAGCATACATATATATAACATATATCTCATGCGCTGGTATATACTATATACCTATACTGCTATATATATATATATATATATATATATATATATAAATACTGCTCAACATAACTATATATATATATAACGCCTTATATATCTGCTGCTGCTGCTCAATATATATATATATAAATATACTATATATATATATATATATATATATATATATATATATACTAATAACATATATATATAAAGAACACTAGTCTTTGATACTAGGGGTTGGCCGACGCATCAGGTGGGGGTGCGTGATGCGCTACGATGCGGTGCGGTGTGGTGCGGTGCGCCACACAAATCAATTAACACCGGTGTGTGGTGGAGTGGGTGCGGGCGCTTTTCGAAACATAGAAGTGCGGTGCGGTGCGACAAAAAATGACTTTTGGTGCGGTGCGTGGTGTGCTCACCCTTATTCAGTGCGGTGCGGTGCGGTGCGGTGCGGTGGGGTGGGGTGCGGTGCGGTGCGGTGCGGAGCGCAAAATTCCGATGCGTGGCCAACATTACTTTATACCCAATGATATATATGCTCTTTATCAATATTAATAAATTGTAGTTGATTACGCTTCCCCAAGATTTCGCTAAGATTTTATCTTTATGCGATGTTTGCAGCATTTTTGAGTGGTGGAAAGATCTCAGACTACTATAACTGCTATATTAATTCTCTCATATAAATAAGTATAATCCTACGTCGTAAGTAATAAGAAGAAATGAATTCTCTAGTACAATTTAGGCAAAATATTAACATTTAAGCTAGGAGAAGTTATAGAGGTATTCATTTTAAACTGTTTTAAATGACCTATGTCCTCAACCAAGTGTTTAACAAAGTACTTAAACTGTGGCCTTAATCAATTGTTTAACCAAATGTTTAACCATGTGTTTAACCTATGGCCTTAACCAAGGGTTTAATCAAGTGTTTAACCTATGGTCTTGACCAAGTGTTTAATCAAGTGTTTAACCTATGGCCTTAACCAAGTGTTTAACCAAGTGTTTAACTTATGGCCTTAACCAAGTGTTTAACCAAATGTTTAACCAATGGCCTTAACCAAGTGTTTAATCAAGTGTTTAACCTATGACCTTAACCAAGTGTTTAACCAAGTGTTTAACCAAATGTTTAACCAATGGCCTTAACCAAGTGTTTAATCAAGTGTTTAACCTATGACCTTAACCAAGTGTTTAACCAAGTCATATGGCCTTTCAAGTGTTTTCAAATCTATCCTTTAACGGAAACATTTGGAAACGTCTCAATTCTTCTAATCTTATCTCCGATCGCCAAAGTGGGTTTCGTAGGGAACGCTCTGCTGTTGATCGTCTTTCCTTGCTCTCTGATTCTTGGTCCTCTGATCTTTGGTATTTCGGAGAATCTCTTGCCATGGCGCTAGATACATAGAGAGCCTTCGATAGAGTCTGTGGCCTTCTCTCTCTCTCTCTCTCTCTCTCTCTCTCTCTCTCTCTCTCTCTCTCTCTCTCTGATTTCAATTCCGGTCGGTAAATAGCGTTTATTGCAGAGATGCAAAATTCCGGTCAATGTCAGACTTTTAAGAAATTTCCTGTAATTTTTTTTATTAATGAGCATGTCATATTTCCCATCACAAGTCACACAGGTCTATTATTTTTATAAGTAATTATTTATATTTATATAAATTACAAAAATCCCATAAAAGGAATTACAAAAATTACTGCAAAAATTAATCGTAAATTTTCCCCCCTGTTTATTTGTAAAAATCCCCCAAATTATTTGTAACTGATTCAAAAAGGCTAAAATAAAATTAGGACATTGTTTGCAAGCAAACGAAGGAA